>JAKOGI010003649.1:0-46534 GCA_029747015.1 Carnegiea gigantea | reverse complement strand
TATATATATATATATATACATATACATATATATCCAAATGAGGTGATGTTACTGGTTGACTCTTTCATTGTGTGTGAAAATCATCTCATGCTAATTAATCTTTAAAATTATCGCCATAACCTTCTCAATTAAGCCCATAATCAGAACCATGTATTTTCCAATCTTGGGCAGACCCTTGCTTGGTATTTGGCCCATACCTTCCTTAATACTTGGAGTTTGAGTGCGATTCTAGACTTGTTAGAAAATGGACATTTAGGGTTTCCATCCATGTATTATTTTTAGAAATTAAAGCTCATTTTCGTGGTTAAATTTGAGTTACAGATGAAGCAAAGTATTTTACCCAAAAACTAAAAATGAGCTGATGAGGTGGTTTTGAGTGGATTAAATGGTTAACTCCTTATTTAGGGCTACTGTTGGCCCAACCACCTTTCCTAACCCTACTTGGACTTCCTTGAGGGCCCTAAGTCAATATGGACCTAGGGGGACCTAGTCTTTGACCTAAGGTCAATATTGGACCAACTTGGTTCATGACACTCACTAGTGAGAGTAGGCCTAACTCGGGAGTTACTCTGTATCAACCCCTTCCCCTTGGAGAGGATTTGTCCTCAAATCTTCATCATATTCTTCATTATCTTCAAGGTAAGGAGTGAGATCCCCAACATTAATGGTGACGAATATTTGCATATCTCCCGGAAGTTCAATCTTGTATGCATTCTCTCCCACCTTTTGTACGACCTTGTATAGACCATCTTCTCTAGCCATGAGCTTGTTTTTCCTTCGTAAGGGGAAACATTCCTTCCTCAAATACAACCACACAAGATAAACCGGCTTGAACTCAAGGTGTGGGTGGTTCTTGTTAGTCTTTTGCTTATAGTGCATAATCACTTTTCAATTTGTGCCCTCACTTGCTCATTTAGCTTCTTTATTTCTTTAGCTCTTGCTTTGGCCTCAAAACTCACCCTTGATTGTTAAGGAGTAGGTATAAGATCAATGAGAGTAAGGGGTTAAGACCATAGAGCACTCCAAAGGGAGAGTGAGAGGTAGCATAGGAAGGAGACCTATTGTATGCGAATTTGGTATGATTAAGCTTGATATCTCAATCCCTATTGTATGCGAATTTGGTATGATTAAGCTTGATATCTCAATCCCTCAAGCTCTTACTCACCATGCCCCTTAGCAAGGTTACGAGAGTTCTATTTGTCAGCTCCACTTGTCCATTGGTTTAGGGATGGTAAGTAGTGCTAGAGAGCAACTTAGTCCCCACGAGCCTCCATAAGGATATCTAAAAGTGAGATAGAAATTTGGCATCCCCATCCGACACGATGGCTCTTGGAATACCATGGACCCTTATAATTTCATAAAAGAAGAGGTCCGCAATATAGGTCACATCATAACTCTTGTGGTATGCAATGAAGTGAGCCATCTTGGAGAATCGATCCACCACTACCATGATAGCATCTTTTTCCTGAGGGGTTCTTGGAAGGGCCACACTAAAGTCCATGCCAATGTCATCCCAAGGCCTTGGGGGGGCCAGAAGAGGAGTGTAGGGACCTTGATGGAAATGACACCTACCGTGTGACAAATAGTGTATCTCGATATCACCTTATGAACATCCCCACCCATCTTGGGCTAATACAAATGATCCTTATGTATCTCAAGGGTCTTCTTAATGCAAAAATTACCTGCTAAGGCTCCTCTATGAGCCTCTGATAAACCTATATTTGGATCTTATTTTAGCCCCCATCTGATCTCTTTTTCCTCGTATTTTCCTGTTCGATCTTGTTGAGAAAGGGTCAAATCGGCCTCCTTTACTATATATTTTATTGATTCAACATCTTTTTGTATTTTTAACAGTTCTACTGAAGGAATAAAAGGATTGTTGATAATTAGTAGAAAGGAGTACCAAAAAGGTGAGTTTAAAGTCACAAAAGCGGTCATTCGGCATCGCACGGAATTTTCAAAGATTTGGCATGGGGACCCCACGCCTACGGGCACGGTCGTGCCATGCTGTGTCGAAGAACTAGGAAGCACCGGCCAGCAGGGTGGCACAGCCACCCAGTGCCGCTAGGCATGGCCATGCCCCCTTCCTCGCGCCGTCGCGACTTAAGTTCTCTTAACTATGATTTTCGAGATATATCTTGTTCATTTTTTTTTTTTTTACTAGAGAGCATTTTTTAGAGGAGATTTTTAGGGTATTTGAGAGAGTTTTATTTCATGTATTTAGATTGAATTCGTCGTAGTTGAAGATTGTTATACCTTTCAACAACAATTAAATCAAGTTTGTTCTCAATTCTCTTTCTTCTCTTCATTGCTTTTCTAGGGTTTTAGTTGAATCATGTTTAGTGAATTGGGATTTATGATTGTTGCTTTTGAGATGATGTGTGGCTAATTCCCTAACTCAGGTTGGGATTAACGTCAAATATGTGTAGTTGAATCAATAATTAGCCATAACCCTTACTTCCCCATTGTTTGTGTTAATGTTTTCTACTATGCACACCATGTGTTCGATGAAATGCTCGAGAGAGCATTCATCTATTGTTATTTGAGGTTTGGGGGAGCATTAAAAGATGAAACCTTTACCTAGCGTGACTTAGTAGATAATTAGGATTTTAATATGAAAATAATTAAGGTTCTAATTAGGATTCGAGATTATGGAACTTGTAATCCTCTAGACTTTAATCCTATGAGAATAGGCGATTTTGGTTCTAGGATTAGTTTCGACCCGTGAGAGAGGGAGGAGATGGACTTAATTGACAATCATTCCACTCATGATGCACACTCGCGTTTGTTTGATGGGGTTAGTAACTGATTCACTATCATATTCATGCTGTTAATTCCAACTTGGGTGCTTACCATTCTACTATCTTATTCGAACTCCTAGTTGTCATTCCTGTCGTTAGTTATTCCTTAAACCTCCAGTATTGATTAGCCTAGCTTGAGAAAAGTAATTAGTTCCAGTAGTTGAAAGCAAGCTCTTTGTGGATTCGACCCATACTTGCAGGTTGCTACCTGCAGCTACGCCGTGCACTTGCGGCTTAAAACATAATAAGTTTTTAGCGCCATTGCTAGGGAGCTTGTTCCTTTCAATATTAGAACCGATTGAAATACTCTAGACTAGGTTTTTTTATTTTTCTTTTTGTAGCTTTTAGTTCTTCTTTATTCTTGCTAGACACTGTTTACGCTTGGGTAGTATTTGTTTTGTATGCATAGGAGGAGCCAAGGGAATCGAAACCTTGTGCCGTTCAATTCTGGAATCGAAGCAACCTCTCTAAGGCGAGGCAGAGAAGCTAGAAGAAAGAAGAAGGCAGTACTAGAGATGGCAGGGCATTACCTCATCCATTGTTAGCGCTGCAGTGGAGCCTAACAGCTTCAAACTTAGCCTTGCGCTCATCACATTCGTGGAGCGGGACCAATTCGGTGGACATTCCTCGAAAAACCCCGATGTGCATCTTCGCAAATTCCTCGTAAAATGTGACACTATTAAGTTGAACGGGGTGTCCACTGATGCTATTAAGCTGCAGCTCTTCCCTTTTTTATTGAAAGATAGAGCCAGTGACTGGTTGCAGAATGAAGAGCCCAACGCTTTCACTACTTGGGAGGCTCTCTGAAAGGCGTTCCTTAGTAAATACTTCATTCCTGAAAAAACTACAAATTTGAGGAGTGACATCACCTCCTTCTGTCAGAGAGATAGGGAGTCCTTATCCGAGGCATGGGAGAGGTTCAAGTACCTCAAGCGACAGCGCGCCCACCATGGTGTTCCTAACTGGCTATTAGTCCAAACATTCTACAATGGACTAAAATAGTCAGTCAAGATTTCATTAGATGCTGCTACAAGAAGAGCTCTCACGGGGAAGTCCATTAAGCTAGCGAAGGTATTGTTGGAAGAGATGGCCTCCAACAATTATCACTAGTCAAGCGAGAGGGCTACCCCAATGAGGAGCAGTGGCAGCTACAAAGTTAGTGCAGCTACACTCTTAGCCAGCCGAGTAGAAGCATTGGCCCAGTAGCTTGGCAAAGTAGGTAACGGCTTAATTTCAAGCCGCTCTTTAAGGCTATCAGTTGCAGTTTATGCCACTTATGATATCTATAGTGTGTAGGGGTACACATCTGTTGAGTGCTACAATGGTTCCCCTTCCATTAAACATGCCAATACCCTACACAGCTTTAACCCACCACCACAGAATAGCCCATACCCCAACACTCACAGTTCAGGGTGGAAAAGCTACTCAAACCCCTCTTACAGGAACCCCAACCCTCAACTTCAAAATGTCATGCAGCCACCTGGATTCCAGTATAGAGCCTCCTGCATCCCTCCACCACCACCACCTCCACAATCTAAATCAAACTTGGACAGTCTCATAGAGTAATTTATGGTGACTCAAACTAAGACCAATGAAGCTCTTAGTGTATCGATCAATCAGTTGACCACCAAGTTTGATGCTATGGCCTCCTACCAGAAGGCGATGGATACTTAAATAGCCCAGATAGCCCAGTAGGTCAGCCACTTGTCCCGAGGGCAGGGACATTTATCGGGCCAGTAAGAGGCTAATCCTAGGGGCCATATTAACACCTTTTCTGCAGTAGGTGAGGGCTTAGAGGAAAGCCCTGTGATGGTTTTTCAGGAGACAATTTCAGTTCCTGATTCTGCACGAATTGATGAGCAGAATCAGAAGGGGAATTTGATCTCCATTGGGAAGGTTAGTCCTATACCTCCAGTTCGTCCCTATCAGTCGCCAGTACCCTACCCTTAAAGGGTAGCCTTGGCAAAGTTATTTCAACTTGAGCCCAAATTTGCTAGATTGCTGAAGGTCCTGAAGCGGATTTGTGCGGATACTCATTTCTTGGAAGCTCTCAAGAAAGCACCGTCATACATACAATTTTTGAGAGAGCTTCTACCCAAGAAGGGGGAGCATGGGGGAGCATCAGTGGTCCCCATTGGAGAGCTGTGTAGCTCTATTCTATAGAGTTAGTCATCTTTTAAGCTGCAGGACCCAGGCAGTTTCTCCATCCCCTGTGCTATAAGGGATCTACAGATTGAAGGAGCACTCTGTGACCTGGGTGCCAGCATGTGCCTGATGCCCTTCTCCGTTTATAGGATGCTTCAGTTGCAGGACCTACAACTCACCAGTCTGACCATTTAGGTCGTAGATCACTCCATTAAGTAACTTGTGAGTATTCTAGAAGATGTTTCTATTCAGGTGGGTAAGTTCATCATCTCCTATAATTTTATTGTCATGGATATGGATAAGAGCTCCCGGGTCCCCATCATCCTTGGGAGGCCGTTTCTAGCTACTACAGGGGTGGTGATTGATGTGCAGGCAGGAAGTATGTCCTTTCAGTTGTGTGGTGAGAGGGTAGATTTCTGTTTCCCTCTACCCACATCATCTTCTGTACCTGTCATCCCCTCACCTCCTGCGGCCCCTATACATATTGTCTATCCTAATGTTGTTTCTGGAAGAGGGGTATTCGATGGAGATGGGGGACCTCATATGAGGTCTATAGGCTTTTCTAACTTTTTCACATCCGCCCTAGCCAGCTTTGGGGGCACTTCTGCCTGTATTGGGGAGGTAGTGGATTTTACTCCACATTCTTCCAACCCCTCTAGACCACCTCCTGTGTCATCATCGTCTACCATTTTAAGGTAAGGATCAAGCTAAGGACCTTAAACAAGCGCTTCTTGGAAGGCAACCCAAGTATTTCATTGCTTTTGGGGAAAAAAAACAACAGTGTGTCTTCCCCCCACCCTTTTTTCCTCTTAGACGCTATTGGTTCTACTCTTCCCTTGGCCTTTTATACGTCCTTTTCATTGGGGATGATGAAAGTCTTAAGCATGGGGGGGTGAGACCATAACTCTTTAGGTGGAAGTGTGGATTTAGGGCGTGGGTTGAATGACGTCATCTGCATTTGCATCATATAGATAGGATGTCAAGCAGTTTTACAAGGTTGTTTTGTATTTTTCCTTTAATAGGGCATGTATTTTAGAGCATATAAGCTAGATTTTTGCATCCCAAAAGGAGAATTGATCGAGTTGGACATTCTTAAGCTTTCCAGGCACTACTTCTTACCCTTCTCATCATCATTCTCTATATCTTTTATTGCTTTCCTAGTTAGATTTAGTGCTTTTGGAAAAAATTTTGAATAAAAGTTGCGAAAACCCCTCTTACGAAGAGAACACAAGGGGTAAGGGGGGATTGATCTGGTTGAATTATGTGTTGAAGTGTGGCCTGTTATAGTGTAAATTTTTATGCAATTGTGTATTTAACATTGCTATCTGTGGTTCCCCTGCCCTATGTTGTATGTCATATTGCCCTTGAGATTCAAGTGGTTTGACTTGATTGACCTTTATATGTGGGACATACCTTATAGTAAATTGTTGGACTGTGGTAGATTTACCTGCGAGACTTTGAGCCTATTGCCTATTCATTACATATAGTCTCATACTTCCTTTCATGTGTGACTCATCACGGTTGCATCTTTAGAACTTGGTCTTGTTCTCTTTGAATCACATTTAGCATGTGCATATGTTAATATGATTGAGGAAATTTTTGTTCCATTTAGCCACATGAGCGAAAAAGCCACCCATTGATGTGTACTATCCCCTTTGCTAGCTCTTTGTGCCTTTGCCCTTGTCTTTGTTGCCGCACCCTATGTACTAAACACTTGGCCTATCCATATTCTCTATATCCTTGTCAAGGTCTAGTGGAGCAACACTTCTATTTGAGTTGTGTTTGCTTTGGAGGTTAGTTCACCCTGGGTTCTTTATTAGTGGCTTGTTTAGGAGGATTCGTGATTTGAGTTTGTATTTCCCATGCCATTCACATGTCCTTTTTTCACTCCAAAGAAAAGAAAAAAAAGGGAAGCAAAGAAAAAAAAAGGGAAAAGAAAAGAAAGAAGTAGAAAAGTTGTGAGTAAAGTGATTGGCATGAGGGTAATGCGATAAGATTGTTTAATTCTTCCCTTGAGATTTTATAGAGTTTCTTGCTCAATTTCCAATTGTGGTGTGAAGTTGTTGTTCCAGCATTAGTTGTTGAAGTGTTTTTTGCTCCCTAGTCTTTTGACTATTAGCTCTACTTTTTTCAAATTTACTCCTCTTCTTACCCTTTACCTTTGGCCCCATTACGTCCTTTTTATAAGTCCTCATGATTGGCATGTTGCATTTTGCATCAAGTGGTAGAGAATTGAGAACTCTATGAAGCTTATGGTGGTTTGCTTGATTGGATGGAGTATTGAGTGCGCCCTTGCCACATATTCTAAACACATTGAGGGGATTGTTCCACTTTATCCTAAAGTGGAGTTCTATCGGTCTCACTTACTCACCACTTATTGAGGACGGTTTTGTCTTCCTATGTACTTCAATATTGGGGTATTTGATATACCGTATTTGTGCAGGGGGGACTGATGGATGTTGGTGTATAGTTTTATCAAAAAAAAAAACCCTTTCGTACCTTGACTAGACCACTTTCGATGGATGATTTGGTTTGGTTTATTGATTATTCACCCCCGCCTGAGGAGGAGCATGGATAGAGGTTTGTCTCCCTCTTTGGTGATTAATGAGCTAGTCTTGCTTGGGGACAAGCAAAAGATAAGCATAGGGGCATTGATAAACCTATATTTAGACCTTATTTTAGCCCCGATTTGATCCCTTTTTCTCGTGTTTTCATGTCGATCTTGTTGAGAAAGGGTCAAATCGGCCTCCTTTAGTATATATTTCCATCATTCAACATCTTTTCGTATTTTCAGGAGTTCTACTGAAGGAGCAAAAGGATTGTTGATAATTAGCAGAAAGGAGTGCCAAAGAGGCAAATCTAAATTCACAAAAGTGGTCGCTCAGTGTCGCATGAAAGTTCTAGAGATTCGGCACGGGGGCCCCATGCCTACCGGCATAGTTGTGCTGTGCCGAAGAATCAAGAAGTGCCGACCAGTAGGGTGGCATAGCTACCCCATGCTGGGTGGCATGACCGTGCCACCTCAGCCCGTGCCGCTAGGCACAACCATGGCCGCCTCCTCGCAATGTCGCGACTTAAGTTCTATTGACTGCGGTTTTCAGGATATATCTTGTTCATTTTTATTTATTTTTTTTTACTAGAGAGCATTTTTAGAAGAGATTTTTAGGGCATTTGAGAGAGTTTTATTTCATATATTTGGATTGAATTCGTCGAAGTTGAAGATTGTTCTCCCTTTTAACAACAATTAAATCAAGTTTGTTCTTAATTCTCTTTGTTCTCTTTAATGCTTTTCTGGGGTTCTCGTTGAATAATCTTTAGTGAATTAGGATTTATGATTGTTGCTTTTGAGGTGATACGTGGCTAATTCCCCAACTCAGGTTGGGATTAATGCCGAATATGTGTAGTTGAATTAAGAATTAGCCCCAACCCTTACTTTCCCATTGTTTGCGTTAATGTTTTCTACTATGCGCACCATGTGTTCAATGAAATACTCAAGAGAGCTTTTATCTATTATTATTGAGGTTTGGGAGAGTGTTGAAAGATGAAACATTTACCTAGCGTGACTTAGTACACTATCAGGATCTTAATATGAAAATAATTAAGGTTCTAATTGGGATTCGAGATTGTAGACCTTGTAATTCTCTTACCTTTAATCCTATAAGAATAGGCAATTTCGGTTCGAGAATTAGTCTTTGACCCTTAAGAGAGGAGGAGATGGTCTTAATTGATAATCATTCCACTCATGATGCATACTCGGGTTTGTTTGACGGGGTTATTAACTAATTCACTATCATATTCGTGCTGTTAATTCCAACCTAGGTGTTTACCATTCTGCTATCTTATTCAAACTCCTTGTTGTTATTCCTATCGCTAGTTACTCCTTAAACCCCCAATATTAATCAGCCTAGCTTGAGAAAAGTAATTAGTTCTAGTAGTTGAAAGCAAGCTCCTTGTGGATTCAACCCGTACTTGCTAGTTGCTAGCTACAGCTATGTCGTGCACTTGTGATTTAAAACGTAACAAGTTACTGGCACCGTTGCCAGTGAGCTTGTTTCTTTCAATATTAGGACCGATTAAAATACTCTAGACTAGATTTTCTATTTTTCTTTTCGTAGCTTTTAGTTCTTCTTTATTCTTGCTAGACACTATTTACGCCTAGGTAGCACTTATTTTGTATACGCAAGAGGAGCCAAGGGAATTGAAACCTTGTCCTGTTCAATCTTCAAGTCAAAGTAACCACTCGAACGCGAGGTGGAGAAGTGAGAAGAAAGAAGAGGGCAGTAGTAGAGATCGTAGGGTAAGATCAAAGAGTGTCGTGAGATTATGCCCTACCGTAGGCATCAGGCATTACCTCATCCATTGTTAGCCCTACAATGGAGGCTAACAACTTCAAACTTAGCCCTGTGCTCATCACATTCGTAGAGCAGGACCAGTTCGTTGGACATTCCTCAGAGAACCCTAATGCACATCTTCGTAAATTTCTCGTGAAATGTGACACTATCAAGTTAAACGGGGTGTCCACCGATGCTATTAGGCTGTGGCTCTTCCCTTTCTCATTGAAGGATAGAGCCAGTGACTGGTTACATAATGAAGAGCCCAACTCTTTCACTACTTGGGAGGCTCTCTCAAAGGCGTTCCTCAGTAAATACTTCCCGTCTAAAAAAACTGCAAAATTGAGGACTAACATCACCTCCTTCTATCAGAGAGATAGGGATCCTTTTACTAGGCATAGGAGAGGTTCAAGGACCTCCAGTGGTAGTACCCCTACCGTGGTGTTCCTGACTAACTGCTAGTCTAAACATTGTACAATGGACTAGAACAGTCAGTCAAGATCTCAGTAGATGCTGCTGCAGGTAGAGCTCTCTTGGAGAAGTCCATTGAGGCAGCGTAGGTATTATTGGAAGAGATGGCCTCCAAATATTATCACCAGTCGAGTGAGAGGGCCACCCCGAGGAGGAACGGTGGTAAGTATGATGTCACTGCAGTTACACTCTTAGCCAGGATAGTAAATGCATTAGCCCAGCGGCTTGAAAAAGTGGGTAACTGCTCGATTTCAGGCAATTCTTCCAGGCCATTAGTTTAGGTATATGCCATTTATGGGATCTGTGGTGTGCAGGGGCACACATCTGCTGAGTGCTATAATGGTTCCCCCTCCATTGAACAAGCCAATGTCATACATAACTTTGACCCACCACCACAGAATAACCCATACCTAACATTCACAGTTTAGGGTGGAAAAGCTACTCAAACCCCTCTAATAGGAACCCCAACCCTCAACCTCAGAATGTCATACAGCCACCTTGGTTCCAGTACAAAGCCTCCTACACCCTACCACCACCACCACCTCCATAACCTAAATCAAACTTGGAGAGTCTCATAGAGCAATTCATAGCGACTCAAAATATGACCAATGAAGCTCTTAGTGCATCGATCAATCAGCTACCCACCAAGTTTGATGCTATGGCCTCACACCAGAAGGCGATGGACACTCAAACAGCACAAATAGCCCAGCAGGTCAACCACTTATCCTGGCCTTAGGGATATTTACCGAGCCAGCTAGAGACTAATCCGAGGGGCCACATTAATACTCTTTCTGCAGTTGGCAAGGGCTTAGAGGAGATCCCTGTGATGGTTCTTCAAGAGACAGTTCCAGTTCCTGATTCTGTAGGAACGGGTGAGAAAAAGGAGAAGAGGAATTTGAGCTCCATTGGGAAGGTTAGTCCTGCACCTCCAGTTCACCCCTATCAGCCGCCAGTACCCTACCCTCAAATGGTACCCTGGGATAAGTTATTTCAGCTTGAGCCCAAATTTGCTAGATTGTTGGACATGCTGAAGTGGATTTCTACAGATACTCATTTCTTGGAAGCTCTCAAGAAAGCACTGTCATATATACAATTTTTAAGAGAGCTTCTTTCTAAGAAGAGGGAGCATGGGGGAGCTTCAGTGGTTCCCATTGGAAAGGTGCATGGCTCGATTCTACGGAGTTAGTCATCTTCTAAGCTGCAGGACCCAGGCAGTTTCTTCATCCCCTATGCTATAGGGGATCTATAGATTAAGGGAGCTCCCTATGACCTAGGAGCTAGCATGAGCCTGATGCCCATCCCCCTTTATAAGAAGATTCAGTTGCAGGACCTGCAACCCACCAGTCTGGCCCTTCAGGTTACAAATCGCTCCATCACACAACCTATGGGTATTCTGGAAGACGTTCCTATTAAGGTGGGTAAGTTCATCATCCCCTACGATTTTATTGTCATGGATGTGGATGAGAGCTCCCGCATCCCCATCATCTTTAGGAAGCTGTTTCTAGCTACTACAAGGGTGGTGATCGATGTGCATACAGGAACTATGTCCTTCCAGTTGTGTGGTGAGAGGGTAGATTTCTATTTCTCTCCACCCACATCATTTTCAGTACCTGCCATCCCCTCACCTCCTATGGCCCCCATACATATTGTCCCACATGATGCTGTTTCTAAGATGGGGGACCTCTTATGAGGTCTGTAGGCTTTTGTGACTTTTCTGCATCCGCCCTAGCGAGCTTTGGGGGCACTTCTACTTGTATTGGGGAGGTAGTGTATTTTACTCCACATTTTTCCAACTCCTCTATAACACCTCCCATGTCATCATCGTCTACTATTTAGAGGTAAGGGTCAAGCTAAGGACCTTAAACAAGTGTCTCTTGGAAGGCAACCCAAGTATTTTATTGCTTTTGGGGGAAAAAAAAAAACTGTCTTTCTTGCCCCTACCCACCCTTTTTTCCCCTTAGACGCTATTGGTTCTACCCTTCCCTTGGCCTTTTATACGTCCTTTTCATTAGGGACAATAAATGTCTCAAGCATGGGGGGTGAGCTTACAGCTCTTTGCGTGGAAGTGTGGATTTAGGGTGCGAGTTAAATGACATCATTTGAATTTACAGCATATAGAGGATGTCATGTAGTTTTACTAGGTTGTTTTGTATTTTTCCTTCAATAGAGCATGTATTTTAAAGCATATAGGTTTGATTTTTGCATCCCAAAAGGAGAAGTGATCGAGTTGGGTATTCCTAAGCTTTTCGGTACTACTTGTCACCCTTCTCATCATTATTCTCTACATCTTTTATTGCTTTCCTAGTTAGATTTATTGCTTTTGAAAAAAAAAATGAATAAAAGTTGTAAAAATGCCTCTTATGAAGAGAACACAAGGGGTGATGATTGATTGATCAGGTTGAGTGGTGTGTTGAAGTGTGGCCTGTTATGCTGTGAATTTTTGTGCAACTGCATTTTAACATAGCCATCTGTAGTTCCCCTGCCCTATATTGTATGTCATATTGCCCTTGAGATTTATGTGGTTTAACTTGATTGACCTTTATATGTGGGACATACCTTGGAGTAAATTGTTTGACTATGGCAGATTTACCTGCGAGACTTTGAGCCTATTGACTATCCATGGCATATAGTCTCATACTTCCTTTCATGTGTAACTCATTCATGGTTACATCTCTAGAACTTGGTCTTGTTTTCTCTGAAATCACATTTATCATGTGCATATGTTAATATGATTGAGGTAATTTTCGTTCCTTTTACCCATATGAGCCAAAAAGCCACCAATTGATGTGTACTATCCCCTTTGCTAGCCCTTTATGCCTTTCCCCTTGTCTTTGTTGTTGCACCCTACGCACTAAACACTTGGCATATCCATGTTCTCAATATTCTTATCAAGGTCTAGTGGTGCAACACTTCTATTTGAGTTGCATTTGCCTTGGAGGTTAGTTCACCCTGGGTACTTTATTGGTGGCTTCTTAGGGAGGATTCGTGATTTGAGTTTGCATTTCCCCTGGCATTCACATTTCCTTTTTTCACTCCAAAAAAAAGAAATAGAAAAGAAAAAAGGGAAGCAAAGAAAAAAAGAGAAAAGAAAAGAAAGAAGTAGAAAAGTTGTGAATAAAGTGATTGGCATAAGGGTAATGTGATAAGATTATTTAATTCTTCCCTTGAGATTTTTGTGGAGTTTGTTACTCAATTTTCAATTGTGGTGTGAAGTTGTTGTTCCAATATTAGTTGTGCAAGTGTTTTTTTCTGCCTAGTCTTTTGACTATTAGCTGCACTTTTCCTAAATTTACTCCGCTCCTTGCCCTTTACGTTTGGCCCCATTATATCCTTTTTACAAGTCCTCATAATTGGCATGTTATATTTTGCATCAAGTGGTAGAGAATCGAGAACTCTACGAAGCTTATGGTAGTTTGCTTGATTGGATGGAGTATTGAGTGTGCCCTTTCTACAAATTCTAAACATATTGGAAGGAGTGTTCCACTTTGTCCTAAAGTGAGGTTATATCGGCCTCGTTTACACCCTACTTGTTGAGGATGGTCTTGTCTTCTTATGTGTTTCAATATTGGGGTATGTGATATGTTGCATTTGTGCAGGGGGGACTTATGGACATTG
Organism: Carnegiea gigantea; assembly: GCA_029747015.1. NCBI lineage: Eukaryota > Viridiplantae > Streptophyta > Magnoliopsida > Caryophyllales > Cactaceae > Carnegiea > Carnegiea gigantea. The sequence continues at coordinate 33,171 of JAKOGI010003649.1, read as the reverse complement.
GTGTATAGTTTCATTAAAAAAAGCCTTTCACACCTTAACTAGACCACTTTTGATGCATGATTTGGTTTGGTTTATTGATTATTCAGCCCTTGCCTAAGGACGAGCATGGATAGAGGTTTGTCTCCCTCTTTTGGTGATTCATGAACTAGTCTTGCTTGGGGACAAGCAAGAGATAAGCATGAGGGCATTGATAAACCTATATTTAGACCTTATTTTAGGCCCGATTTGATCCCTTTTCCTCGTGCTTTCATGTTTGATCTTTTTGGGAAAGGGTCAAATTAACCTCCTTTAGTACATATTTTGCTCATTCAATATCTTTTCGTATTTTCAGGAGTTCTACTGAAGGAATAAAAGGATTGTTGATAATTAGCATAAAGGAGTGCCAAATAGGCGAATTTAAATTTACAAAAGTGGTCGCTCGGTGTCGCACGGAAGTTCCAGAGATTCGGCAAGGGGACCCCACGCCTACTAGTATGGTCGTGCCGTGCCGAAGAATCAAGACGCGCTGACCAGTAGGGTGGCACGGCCACCCCGTACTAGGTGGCACGGCCGTGTTACCTCGGCCAGGGTGGCAGGCCACCCCGTGCCCCCCTCCTCGCGCCGTCGCGACTTGATTTCTCTTGACTGCGGTTATTGGGATATATCTTTCTCATTTTTTTTCAATAGAGAGCATTTTTTAGAGGAGATTTTTAAGGTGTTTGAGAGAGTTTTATTTCATGTATTTGGATTGAATTCGTCGCAGTTGAAGATTGTTCTACCTTTCAACAACAATTAAATCCCGTTTGTTCTCAATTCTCTTTCTTCTATTCATTGCTTTTCTAGGGCTTTAGTTGAATCATGTTTAGTGAATTGGCATTTATGATTGTTACTTTTGAGATGATGCGTGACTAATTCCCCAACTCAGGTTGGGATTAACGCCGAATATGTGTAGTCGAATCAAGAATTAGCCCCAACCGTTACTTCCCCATTGTTTGTGTTAATATTTTCTACTATGCGCACCACGTGTTCGATAAAATACTTGAGAGACCTTTCATCTATTGTTATTGAGGTTTAGGGGAGCAGTAAAAGAAGAAACCTTTACCTAGCGTGACTTAATAGACAATTAGGATTTTAATATGAAACTAATTAAGGTTCCAATTGGGATTCGAGATTGTAGATCTTGCAATCGTCTAACCTTTAATGCCATGAAAATAGGCAATTTTAGTTCTAGGATTAGTCTTCGACCCTTGAGAGAGGGAACAGATGGACTTAATTGACAATCATTCCACTCTTGATGCATACACGGGTTTGTTTAACGGGGTTATTCACTGATTCACTATCATATTCGTGCTGTTAATTCCAACCTAGGTGTTTACCATTCTGTTGTCTTATTCGAACTCCTAGTTGTTATTCTAGTCGTTAGTTATTCCTTAGACCCCCAATATTGATTACCCTAGCTTCAGAAAAGTAATTAGTTTTAGTAGTTGAAAGCAAGCTCCTTGTGGATACAACCTGTACTTGCCAATTGCTAGCTACAGCTACGCCGTGCACATGCGATTTAAAATGTAACAAGTTTTTGGCACCTTTATTGGTGAGCTTGTTCTTTTCAATATTAGAACCGATTGAAATACTCTAGACTAGGTTTTTTATTTTTCTTTTTGTAGCTTTTAGTTCTTCTTTATTCTTGCTAGACACTATTTACGCCTGGGCAGCATTTATTTTGTATGCCCAGGAGGAGCCAAGGGAATCAAAACCTTGTCCCGTTCAATCTTGAAATCGAAGCAACCATTCGAAGGCGAGGTGGAGAAGTGAGAAGAAAGAAGAGGGCAGTAGTAGAGATGGTAGGGCAAGATCAAAGAGTGCCATGAGATTATGCCCTACCGTAGGCATTAGGCATTACCTTATCCATTGTTAGCCCTACGGTGGAGGCTAACAGCTTCAAACTTAGCCTCGCGCTCATCACATTGGAGCTGGACCAGTTTGGTGGACATCCCTCAGAGAACCCCAATGCACATCTTCACAACTTTTTCGTGAAATATCACACTATCAAGTTAAACGGGGTGTCCACCAATGTTATTAGGCTGCAGTTCTTCCCTTTCTCATTGAAAGATGGAGCTAGTGACTGGTTGCAGAATGAAAAGCCCACCACTTTCACTACTTGGGAGGCTCTCTCAAAGGCGTTTCTCAGTAAATACTTCCCGCCTGAAAAAATTGCAGAGTTGAGGGCCGACATCACCTCCTTCTGTCAGAGAGATAGGAAGTCCTTGTACGAGGCATGGGAGAGGCTTAAGGACCTCCAGCGGTAGTGCCCCTACCATGGTGTTCCTGACTGGATGCTAGTCCAGACATTCTACAATAGACTAGAATAGTCAGTTAAGATCCCAGTAGAAGCTACTATAGGGGGAGCTCTCATAAAGAAGTCCATTGAGGCGGTAAAGGTATTGTTGGAAGAGATAGCCTCCAACAATTACCACTGGTCGAGCGAGAGGGCCACCCCAAGGAGGAGCGGTGGCAAGTATGATATTGATGTAGTTACACTCTTAGCTAGCAGAGTAAATGCATTCGCGTAGCAGCTTGACAAAGTGGCTAACTGCTCAGTTTCAGGCGGCTCTTTAGGGCCATCAGTTCGGGTATCTGCCATTTATGAGATCTATGGTGTGCAGGGGCACACATCTGCGGAGTGCTACAATGGCTCCCCTTCCATTAAACATGCCAATGTCCTACACAGCTTTGACCCAACACCATAGAATAACCCATACCCTAACACTCGCAGTTTAGGGTGGAAAAGCTATACAAACCCCTCTTACAGGAACCCCAACCCTTAACCTCAGAATGTCATACAGCCACCTGGGTTCCAATACAGAGCCTCCTATGCCCCTCCCCCGCCACCACCTCTATAACCTAAATCAAACTTAGAGAGTCTCATAGAGCAATTCATAGTAACTCAAACTAAGACCAATGAAGCTCTTAGTGCATGGATCAATTAGCTGACCACCAAGTTTGATGCTATTGCCTCCCACCAGAAGGCAATGGACACTCAAATAGCCCAGATAGTCCAGCAGGTCAGCCACTTATCTCGACCTCAGGGATATTTACCGGGCCAGCTAGAGACTAATCCTACAAGGGCTTATAAGAGAGCCCTATGATGGTTCCTCAGGAGATAGTTCCAGTTCCTGATTCTACAGGAACTGATGAGCAGAAGGAGAAGGGGAATTTAAGCTCCATTGGGAAGGTTAGTCCTACACCTCCAGTTCACCCCTATCAGCCGCCACTACCTTACCCTCAAAGGGTAGCCTGGGACAAGTTATTTCAGCTTGAGCCCATATTTGCTAGATTGCTGGACATGCTGAAGCAGATTTCTATGGATACTCATTTCTTGGGAGCTCTTAAGAAAGTACCGTCGTATATACAATTTTTGAGAGAGCTTCTTTCTAAGAGGGGGGAGCATGGGGGAGCATCAGTGGTCCCTATTGGAGTGGTGTGTGGCTCGATTCTACATAGTTAGTCATCTTCTAAGCTGCAGGACCTAGGCAGTTTCTCCATCCCCCGTGCTATAGGGGATCTACCGATTGAGCGAGCTCTCTATGACCTGGACGCTAGTATGAGCCTGATGCCCATCTCCCTTTATTGGAGGCTTCAGTTGCAGGACCTGCAACCCACTAGTCTGACCATTCAGGTCGTAGATTGCTCCATCAAGCAACCTGTGGGTATTTTAGAAGACGTTCCTATTTAGGTGGGTAAGTTCATTATTACCTATGATTTTATTATCATGGATGTGGATGAGAGCTCTCGGGTCCCCATGATCCTTAGGAGGCTATTTCTGGCTACTATAGGGGTTGCGATCGATATGCAGGCAGGAATTATGTCCTTCCAGTTATATGGTAAGAGGGTTGATCTCGGTTTCCCTCCACCCACATCATCTTCAGTACCTGTCGTCCCCTCACATCCTGCGGCCCCTATATATATTGTTCCACCTGATGCTGTTTCTGGGAGGGAGGTATTCAATGGAGATGGGAGACCTCATATGAGGTCTGTGGGCTTTTCTGACTTTTCCGCATCTGCCCTACCCAACTTTGGGGGCACTTCTGCTTGTATTGGGGAGGTAGTGGATTTTACTGCATATTTTTCCACCTCCTCTAAACCACCTCCCGTGTCGTCATTGTCTACCATTTTTTGGTAAGGGTCAAGCTAAGGACCTTAAACAAGTGCTTCCTAGGAGGCAACCCAAGTATTCATTCCTTTTGCCACCAAAAAAAAAAAAAAACAGTGTGTCTTTCTCGCCCCCACCCCTTTTTCCACTTAGACGCTATTGGTTCTACCCTTCCCTTAGCCTCTTATACGTCCTTTTCATTGGGGACGATGAAAGTCTCAAGCATGGGTTGGAGAGCTTATAGCTCTTTGGGTGGAAGTATGGATTTGGGGTGCGGGTTGAATGACATCATCTGCATTTACATCATATAGATAGGATGTCATATAGTTTTACTAGGTTGTTTTGTATTTTTCCTTCAATAGAGCATGTACTCTAGAGCATACAGGTTAGATTTTTACATCCCAAATGGAGAAGTGATCGAGTTGGGCATTCCTAAGCTTTTTGGTACTACTTCATACCCTTCTCATCATTATTTTCTATATCTTTTATTGCTTTCTTAGTTAGATTTATTGCTTTTGAAAAAAAAAAAATGATTAAAAGTTGTGAAAACCCCTCTTATGAAGAGAACACAAGGGGTGATGATTGATTGATCTGGTTGAGTTGTGTGTTGAAGTGTGGCCTGTTATGGTGTGAATTTTTGTGCAACTACGTTTCAACATTGCCATCTGTAGTTCCCCTACTCTATGTTGTATGTCATATTCCCCTTGAGATTCATGTGGTTTAACTTGATTGACCGTTATATGTGGGACATACCTTGGAGTAAATTATTTGACTGTGGTAGATTTACCTGCGAGACTTTGAGCCTATTGACTATTCATTGTATATAGTCTCATACTTCCTTTCATGTGTGACTCATCCATGGTTACATCTCTAGAACTTGGTCTTGTTCTCTTTGAAATCACATTTAGTGTGTGCATATGTTAATATGATTGAGGAAATTTTTGTTCCATTTATCCACGTGAGCCAAAAAGCCACCCATTGATATGTACTATCCACTTTGCTAGCCCTTTGTGCCTTTGCCCTTGTCCTTGTTGTTGCACCCTATGCACTAAACACTTGGCCTATCCATATTCTCCATATCCTTATCAAGGTCTAGTAGTGCAACACTTCTATTTGAGTTAGGTTTCCATTGGAGGTTAGTTCACCCCGGTTACTTTATTAGTGGCTTGTTTGGCAGGATTCGTGATTTGAGTTTGTATTTCCCGTGGCATTCACATGTCCTTTTTCACTCCAAAGAAAAGAGAAAATAAAAAAAAGGGAAGCAAAGAAAAAAAAGGGAAAAGAAAAGAAAGGAGTAGAAAAGCTATGAATAAAGTGATTGACATGAGGGTAATGCGATAAGATTGTTTAATTCTTCCCTTACGGTTTTTGTGGAGTTTGTTACTCAATTTCTAATTGTGGCGTGAAGTTGTTGTTCCAGTATTGGTTGTGCAAGTGTCTTTTTTGTCCCTAGTCTTTTCACTATTAGCTCCACTTTTCCCAAATTTACTCCGCTCCTGGCCCTTTACCTTTGGCCCAATTATATTCTTTTTACAAGTCCTTATGATTGGCATAAATTTTACATCAAGTGGTGAGAATAGAGAACTCTACAAAACTTATGGTAGTTTGCTTGATTGGATAGAGTATTGAGTGCACCCTTGCCACATATTCTAAACACATTGAGGAGAGTGTTCCACTTTGTCCTAAAGTGAGGTTCTATTGGTCTCGCTTACTCACTACTTATTGAGGAAGGTCTTGTCTTGCTATATATGTTAATATTGGGGTATTTGATATGTCGTATTGTGCAGGGGGGACTTATGGATGTTGGTGTATAGTTTTATTAAAAAAACCCTTTTGCACCTTGACTGGACCACTTTCGATGCTTGATTTTTCTTGGTTTATTGATTATTCACCCCTTGCCTAAGGAGGAGAGTGGATAGAGGTTTGTCTCCCTCTTTGGTGTTTCATGAACTAGTCTTGCTTAGGGACAAGCAAGAGATAAGCATGGGGGCGTTGATAAACCTATATTTAGGACTTATTTTAACCCGGATTTAATCCCTTTTTCCCCATGTTTTCATTTTCGATCTTGTTGAGAAAGGGTCAAATCGGCCTTCTTTAGTATATATTTTGCTCATTCAACATCTGTTCTTATTTTTTAGGAGTTCTACTGAAGGAATAAAAGAATTGTTGATAATTAACTGAAAGGAGTGCCAAAGAGGCGAATTTAAAGTCATAAAAGTGGTCGTTCGGCATTGCACAGATGTTCCAGAGATTCGGCATGGAGACCCCATGCCTAGCGGCACAGTCTTGCCATGCCGAAGAATCAAGAAGCCCCTGTTCGTAGGGTCGCATGGCCACCCCGTGCTGGGTAGCACGACCGTGCCACCCGTGCCACTAGGCACGGCCGTGCCCCCCTCCTCGCGCCGTCGCGACGTAAGTTCTCTTTACTACTGTTTTCGGGATATATCTTGTTCATTTTTTTTTTTAACTAGAGATCATTTTTTAGAGGAGATTTTTAGGGTATTTGAGAGAGTTTTATTTCATGTATTTGGATTGAATTCATCGTAGTTGAAGATTGTTCTACCTTTTAACAATAACTAAATCAAGTTTGTTCTCAATTCCCTTTCTTCCCTTCATTACTTTTCTAGGGTTTCAGTTGAATCATGTTTAGTGAATTGAGATTTATGATTGTTACTTTTGAGATGATGCGTGGCTAGTTCCCCAACTCAGGTTGGGATTAATGCCGAATATGTGTAATTGAATTAAGAATTAGCCCCAACCCTTACTTCCCCATTATTTGTGTTAATGTTTTCTACTATGCACGCCACATGTTCGATGAAATTTTTGAGAGAGCATTCATCTATTGTTATTGAGGTTTGGGGGAGCGTTGAAAGACGAAACTTTTTCCTAGCATGACTTAGTAGACAATTAGAAATTTAATATAAAAATAATTAAGGTTCTAATTGGGATTCGAGATTATAGACCTTGTAGTCCTTTAACTTTAATCCCATGAGAATAGGCTATTTTGGTTCTAAGATTAGTCTTCGGCCCTTGAGAGAGGGAGGAGATAGACTTAATTGATAATCATTCCACTCATGATGCATATTCGAGTTTATTTGACGGGGTTAGTAGATGATTCACTATCATATTTGTACTGTTAATTCCAACCTGGCTGTTTACCATTCTGCTATCTTATTTGAACTTCTAATTGTTATTCCTGTTCTTAGTTATTCCTTAAACCTCCAATATTGATTAGCCTAGCTTGCAAAACGTAGTTAGTTCTAGCAGTTGAAAGCAAGCTCCTTGTGGATTCGACCCGTACTTACCGGTTGCTAGCTATAGCTACGCCATGCACTTGCGGTTTAAAATGTGATAGCCTCCTTAAAAATCAAGTCCCTTAGAGGACTTTTAGGGATGCAAACCTTGTTTCCTTTGAAGAGGAAACCATCTTGTAGAGTGAAAGAGCTAAAGTTAGAAGGATTTTTCGCCACTTCCTTGAAGTCTTCATCGTTATGGTATCAAGCTGTGATGGAATAAATCAAAAAATGTTGGCTTCAAGGATAGAAAAGAGAGCATATCTCCTTCATAAGGCATCACCCCCAACATTCTCTTTCCCATTCTTATGCTTAAAAGAGAAGGTGATAGATTGAAAGAACTCAATCCATTTAGCATGTCTTGAGTTCAACTTGTGTTGACTATTGATGTAGGACAATGCCTTGTGATCCAAATGGAGAACAATGGGCTTGAGCTTGAGGTATTGACTCTAATGTTCCAAACCCTAACAATAGCATAAAATTCCTCATCATAAATGGAATAGTTGAGCCTTGAACCATTCCACTTCTGACTAAAGAAAGCTAGAGGGCGCTTAGCTTGAGTGAGAACCGCACCAATCCCAACACCGCTAGCATCACACTCAACTTCGAATAGAAGATTGAAGTTGGGAAGAGCAAAGATAGGAACTGAACAAAGCCTATCCTTGATGGTTTCAAATGACCTTTGGGCATCCTTTGTCCACTCAAAGCTTCCTTTTTTTCATGCATTTGGCCAAAGGAGCCATAATGGAGGTAAAGTCTTTGATGAACTGGTGGTAGAAAAAGGTCAACCCATGGAAGCTTCGCACTTCAGTGATCGAGCTGGGACTAGGCTAACTGTTGATAGCCTCAACTTTAGATTCATCAACTTGAATTCCCTCATCGGACACAACATAGCCAACAAAGATAAGTTAAGGAGTGAATAGTTCACACTTCTCAAGTTTGGCATATAACTTTTGCTATGACAATACTTTGAACACTTGAGAAAGATGCTCTGCATGAAACATTTTAGCACAACTATACACCAAAATATCATCAAAATACACTACAACAAACTTCCCAATGAATGGTCTCAAGACCTCATTCATGAGCCTCATGAAAGTGTTAGGAGCATTAGATAGACCAAATGGCATCACAAGCCACTCATATAACCCACATTTGGTCTTAAAGACAGTTTTGTACTCATCTCCTTCTTTCATTCTAATTTGGTGATAGCCACTCCGGTGGTAAATTTTGGAAAAGACCTTGGACCCATGCAACTTATCAAGCATATCATCCAATCAAAGAATAAAAAATTGATACTTGATGGTGATGTTGTTTATGGCCCTAGAATCAACACACATATGCTAAGTACTATCCTTCTTAGGTACCAAAAGGGCAAGAACCAAACATAGACTTAAGCTTTCCCTAACGTACCCTCGTTCAAGCAACTCTTAGACTTATCGTTGAAGCTCTTTTGACTCATTACGATTGCACCTATAGGCCTGCTTGTTTGGTAAAGCAGCGTCCAGTAGGAGATAAATTTGGTACTTAATTCCTCTCAAAGGAGGGAGCCTCAGGAGTAAATCATTAGGGAATACATCCTCAAATTCTTTCAAGAGAGACTGAGCTAGGAGATGCATAGGTTTCACTCGCTCACTTATGTTTAATTCTACCATAAGTAAGGCAAATAAAGGCTTTCTCTTACCAATGGCTCTCTTCAATTGTGTTTCATTCATAAATAGTCTTTTCTCACTTTCCTTCCCTGACTTAGATTTGAGGAGTTTAGGTGGAGGTAGTGGTGTTAAACTAAGATTACGACCCAGGTACTTGAATGCATAAGTATTGGCATATCCATTATGAATCATGTGATTGTCAAACAACCATGGTCTACTAAGTAATAAATTACATGCATCCATGGGAAGAACATCTGATAGTACTTCACCACAATATGGACCAATTGAAAATGCAATAAGTGCTTGCTAAGAAACGATTACCTCACTTCCTTGTTTGAGCCATTGGAGAGAATAAGAGGTGGGCTGCACCTTAGCGGGTAATTGAAGTTTGCCAATGATTGTTATGGAAGCTACATTGGTCCAACCTCCTTTGTGAATGTTGAGCTCACACATCTTACCTTTGATAATGCATCGGGTTTGGAAAATTTTCTCCCTTTAGCTTGGCTCATAAGGAGCCTCTGGGACATGGAGTACTCTCAAAATCACCAAGAGTTCACCTACATCCGAAGTGATCAAAGTCTGATCCTTATCCTCTACTTCCTCTTCACTAGTAGCTTCTTCAATAGCTTGAATTTCTTTCACTGCTCTAATGGTAAGAGTCCTTCAGTTAGGATAATCTACTTGGAAGTGCCCATAACCATGACATTTGAAACACTTTTTATCCTCCAGTCTCTTCAGTGCTTCTCTAGCAATCCCTATACCCTTGTTAAGAGTTTTAATGGGTGTAGGACAGTGATAGCTTTGCTGGGGGAGGAGTAACCCTTGGGGTTACTAGAAGGACGAATAGAGAAAGTGGTATGAAAGGGTTTCGACCCTTAAGTTGCCTCTCAACCTTGATAGCTAGGTGAAACATATCATAAAGGGATAAGTAAGGCTGTAGATCCATCTTGTTAGCAATGCTAGGAGATAATCCTTTAATGAGTCTAGCAATCTTGAGTTCGGGTTCTTCATCCTTGCCAACCCCCATTTAGAGTTATGCAAACTCTATAATATAATCTTTTATCTTTAGATTCTCTTGGTTGAGAGAGGTGATCTTAAGGTGGAGTTCTTGTTTGTGTAAAGGAGGTAGAAATCTCTTGCCCATATGCTTCTGGAGCTCGGACCAAGTCTTAATTTTGGATTCGGCTTCTCTAACCCTACTTTTCTTCAAATGTTCATAATGAAGAATACCCTTCATCTTAAGAATCGCCAACTTGAAGGCCTTCTCATCATTGTAATCTTTGAGTTCAAATATCTTCTCAAGGGCTTGAACCCAATTAAGATAGTTCTCGGGGTTAAGATTGCCATCAAATTCCAGAGCCAAAATTTTTAGATTCCAAAGGTCATCCCTTTGATGCCTTAGTCTTCTTGGTCTTCCTTTCTTATCATCAAAGTCTTCATTGTAGAAAGATTATTTGATGTCAATAGGGCGAGCAATGTAGCCTTGTCGATTAGGTTTTATGGAATGGATTCCCTTACTTGTGTAACCTCTAAAGTGAGCTTCCTCATTTGCTCTTGAAGCTCCACAAAAGCCCCACCTGTCTCATGGGCTTGCATAAGAGGACTATTTGAGGGATGAGAAGGATTGCCATCACAAGTCATGATTGATAGAAAGGTGAAAGCAGGGAAAAGGAGGGGAAAACATGAAGGCACGGACATGCTGAAGGAGCACGGGCAGCAAAATATTGAAAAGAGAAGGGCTTAGTCATGCTCTGTGGCACAGGGGGTCATGCCAAATCTCTAGAATAGGATTTAAGAGTGCAGGAAAGGGGCATGCTCGTACCAGGGAGCACGGGGTGATTGTGCCAAATCTCTATGTCAAATTTTCAACATGCAGGATTTTTGCACGAGGTGACAGTGCCAAATTTATAGTTTTGTATTTTTGGCCTTTTATGGAATTTTAGGAATGTGCTTAGGTTGGTGTTTGTGTTTGGGGTACAATTAGAGGTCTTTATGGATTCGATGAGAGATTTAAAGAGGAAGAACTTATGACAAAATAGTATAGGAAGAGGGAAACTTTAAGCAAATTCCAACACAAGGATGGTTGAAATGGATGCTTACCAAGAGATAGGATCATTATGCTTTGACACCAAATGATGCTTGGTGAATCCTATTTGTCCAAATAAAGGTATGAAATGCATGTAAATGAGCCCAATGGATGTTGAAGACCAATCTCTCCAAAGATGAACCAAGAGAGAGAAAGAATTCCTAAATAAAGGAAACCTCTAATGGAGTAGATTCAACACTTGAAATTGGTAGCAAGTAAATAAATCAACCTACCCTCTAACCTTCTAAGCCTTAGCACCAAATACTAGATTAAGGGGAAGACTTAAATCACCACCTGCCTAGAAGAGAAAAAGAATTTGAGATTTTGAGAAAAACCAAGCTTCAAGCTCTCATATCATTCATCAAATCTGATTTGTCATGACGGTAATTGGGTCCATAGATACCCAATGAGAGGGAGAATTAGTTGTACATTAGTAGGGCAAGTGGACTAAGAGGAGGCTTACAAAATATCCTCGGAAAATAAATCAAGATGCTTAAGATAATTCTAATCACTATGAGCTGTATTTTCTAGGATACGTCCTTTATCTTCTAAAGAGCCTTGAGTACGCTCTACTTCTCCAGATGAAGTAACGCCACCTGTGGACTCTTCCCTTGTGTGTGAAGAATCATCCCATGCTAATTAATCTCCAAAATTACAGCCATAACCTCCTCAATTAAACCCCTATTCAGAACCATGCATTTTTTGATCTGAGACTGACCCTTGCTCGGTATTTAGCCCATAACTTCCTCAATACTTGGAGTTTGAGTGTGATTCAAAAATTCTTAGAAAATAGACATTCGAGGATTTCCATCCATGTATAATGTACAAAAATTATTGAGGAAAGAAATAAGAGTACGATCCCAATCATTCTTAACGTAGAAAATCCCACCACAGCGACTGAATGTAGGCCAATTGCATGTTGTAATATCCTATACAAGTGCATCTTATAGACATTTCGTAACAGGTTAAGAGAAGTTTTACCAAGTTTGGTTCATGATAATCAATTTACATTCATTGAAGGTAAGCCATAGCACACAATGTGATAATTTATCAATATTTAGTGAGATTATATCCAAGGAAGCAAGTCTCCACTAGGTTTTTAATTGAGATTTGAGAAAGAATTGTGACATAATCTCGTGGGACTTCATCCAAAGCTTCTCATTAAACTTCAATTCTTTCTAATGTTCTACAAATGAGTGATGATTTTGTCATCTATAAGTAACTTTACCATTACAATTAATGGTTCCATTCATCATTGCTTTAACGTGAAGAAGGGTCTTAGATAGGGATGTATTATCTCCATAGTAATCTTTGTTATGGTTATGGAATATTTTTCAAGAACTTTGATGTTTATTTCTCATCAACAAGCATTCAAATTCACTAATTATACAAGCCACCCAAACTTGTCCATGTTTACTTTACAAATGAACCAATGATTTTTTTTAGAAGGGTTATCTCCCAACTATGGGCGCGTTGTTATAATGGGTAAATTTTGGTTCCCACTTCCATTCCATTTCTTTCCACTCCTTCCCACTTTGTTCCATTCCTTGGCACTCCTTGAAGATAAATACCATCGCTTTTCACTCTTTGTCATTCCTTACCACCACCTCTGAGTCCTTCTTACACCTTATTATCAATAGTTTCATCTTTCTCCCACTTCATTCCATTCCTTCCATTCTTATAAGAAAAATACTATTCCTTCCCACCTCATTCCATTCCTTCCTACTGCATTCCACTCCTTGCTATTCCATAGTTGCTTTATCCCTATGAAAAGAACAGGCAATATGCAAGTAATTATGAACGATTCTTAGCATTTTTCAGGGGTTACTGGTCTTAATGCTGACTTTCAAAAATCACAAAATTATAGTGCTAAGGTGTCAAATCATTGTAGAGATATAATTTTGTAAGCAACTAGTTTGGTGCTAGGTGAATTCCCTATTGGGTATCTTGTTGTTCTATTTTCACCGAAGTGGAGTTAAGCATACTGTCAAATCCTGATTGATAAAATAGAACTTGAGTGAATGTTGGACTACCAGGCATCTTTCCTATATTAGAAGGCTCTAGCTTGTTAATCCCATTTCATTTTCGCTCCACACATATTGGACTTCCCTTTTTATTCTGCCCAAGAGTGTTATCAAGGAGTTGGAAAATATTTGCAGCAGTTTTTGTTAGGAACAAACTTACGAATGTCATGTAGCCCCTCTCAGAGCTTGGTGTACAATATGTTTGACTAAAACAATATGCGGCATGGGAGTTAAGCGCTGTTTAACCTGGAACAAGGCGGTTATGGGAAAACACTTATAGACCTTGATTAATGATAAAGCCTGCATAGCTATGAGTGAAACGGGTTCATAGGATATACATAAAAGGCTAGAATGTTTGAAGTGTCCAACTACCTCCCTCTTCTAAATGGTATTAGATGAAACTCCTTGAACTTAATTCATGTCTTGCTAATAGACTTATTGGAAATAACTGGTCTGCTACAAAGATTTAGGCCTATTTAATCGCAAGTGGTGAGAAGTGATTCAAGGGTCCTCGGATGAAGTCTTAGCTTGCTTATATTATCTGGGCTATGTTCAACATACCCAAGCATTCTTTTTGTTTATGGAGAGTATGCTTGTTACAGAGGTTACAAACTAAAGATGGATTGCGGAAAATGTATATTGACATGCAATTAGATAGGTTCTATCCTTATCTCAACAATTCAGAGGACCATCAACACTTATTCTTCAGAGGCAGCCAGACTATCATGTAGGATGTGTTATGTCCCTTTAGTCTTCTATGCATGTATACAGCATAATGCATATTTGGAGGGTAGATAAGAAATTAAAGAATCAGCTCGGTGTTAAGCTTTTGCATTCTTTGGCTATTTCATCTATAACCCATTTCATTTGGCAAGAGAGAAATAATCATGCCTTAAGAACCAAACGAGTACTAGCTAGTAAGTATTAAGGGCTTGTATATATTTGATTCTAAGCAGATTAAAGTTTTTGCCTTGTAAGCATAAGGAGGGACTAAAGAAAATTGTTTGTAATTCTGTCCTTAAGGCCTCAGCATGCTGCTCTCCCTTTGGGAGTTGTATTAATGAACTCTTGATCAAGTGGTAATAATAAATATTTATATTTTACGGCCGAAAAAAAAAGATATTAAAGTGTAACAACAGATAATGTTTTTTCAATAATATGTTGATTAGAATTAATAAATTGATCGATTTGCTCTCACTCAGTATACTAACACCAAATTCACCACCATTTAAAGTTTTCCAAATATTTTATTTCTATGTTTTATGGAATATTTAGTGATTTCTTTATATTTAAATTTTATATTTGGAATTTTCTTTTGATAAGTTTTAATATTTGGAAACAAATTCAAATGTCAAGTGTTTTTATTTTATGGATTTTCCTTCAATGTTTTTTGCCACTTGATCAGCCTAGTTTGGAGTATTTTTAATTATCACCGACAAGTTTGAAAGATGCTTGAAGTTACTACCCATACTAGTTGAGGGTCAGGTACAAGATAATATGAACAGGTAATGGCCTAACATGATTTCGAAATATGCCAAAAGACAGGATTGTTGTTAGTGTCTATTATATTGAATTTTTATGCCTCATTTGAATCAAAAAAGGGGGGAAAATTTCTGATAATTATAGGCAAGAACAATATATATTTCATCAAAGATTTTTCCCTTCAAGAGGGAAAAAATTGAGGCGAAGGGCAGAGTCATCAAACTACAGAACAATTTACTTGAATCTATGCCAATGAGATTGATAAACACTGAGCAATGCACTTTCTGTTGCTGGTATCTGAGTGCACTCTTCACTTCATATTTCCGGTTTGATTCTTCCATAAATGTAGTTTACAACAAAATGATCGATGTACCCATATCTTTGACTGCCCATATATTAATTTAGAAACCGAAAAGCAAAAAAGGCATTGACCTTTTCTCTTCACCTAACATGTACACACTTGGCTTCTCAAGCTCCTTCGGACTCGTGTCTTGGTGGATTGGAAACCAAGCTGCCATTCCAAATATCACCAAGTTCTCTTCTCAACCCGCCCAATATGATGGTCACCCCTAAATAATATTGAATAATATTGTGTCAGGGAGGAAATTAAGAAGCTAAAAAATTAATTCCATTGCTTGGATGAGAGAAAGTCAACTGATATATATCTTTACCTAATGTACATGGGACCAAATATAAGAGTGCAGGTTGACCCTGCCGCATCAAGTACAAAGCCAAGTATGTGAGGAATAGCCCTGAAAAGTGAAAATAAGAAGATATCAAGAGCAACACTAGAACAACATAGAAGCAGCCCACCCAAAAAAAAAAAAAAAAAAAAAACAATGTACATAGCTATAAGTAAAAAAAGGAAATTAATTGGTGATGATAACTAAAGTTCTCAATGGAAAGAAAATTAGTATATAATGGCTAACCTAAAACTAAAAGCTAGAACTGGTGTTAATAGATGGATAAAAATTACATAGTTTGCACTTATTTAGCATATTACTATTTTATAATAAAAATGAGATGTTAGAAATTTTTTGATTGAAAATATAGTAAATTACTATTACACTCCCTTGATTTATACTAATAGTACTAGTGAATGGGTTGAGGAAATACAAATTATAGGCTATATAAGACTTTAATCACTCCTTAAGATTTGTGTAAATGTCTTTTAGTGAGGATAAGTACCATCAAATCAAATAACGTGCCCATTTAACACAGTTTGGAATTTTGTTTTGACACATCTCACTTTCTTAAGCTTCAATGATATAAACAAAGATATCATTTTGCTTATAACTAAAAGCTAACTATTATAAAAAGAAATCCCATTTGCACCAAATGCAAGATATCTTCTTTGAGGTTCTGCTTCAAATTGTTAGCAAAAGTTTTAGCATGACACTTTCTTTAATAACAAAACTCTTGCTGATATGATACAAAAATTAAGTTACACTTGAATTATATTTGATAAATAAACATACAACTTCCTTGTTAGGGAGCCTTGGAATGTGATAATAAGAGATACACTACAAGAGCAAAATCATACCACTTGTTAAAGACCAACTTATCCATTAACTGCGATCCTCACTGCATGAGTTTCCCCTCTGACCAAGGCCTTAGGTATTAACTTTAGCCTGCTAATCACCTGAGCAATAGGGTCATCTAATTACCACAATTGCTTAGGGGGAATTATATTAACATTTTACTGTGTGAATATACGATGTATGTTAGGTCCAATGTGCAGTTCAATTGAGCTACATGTTTTAGCATGATTTGGGGCTTGGATTGGATGGTTGTACATAGTTGTTATAGACCTAGGATAATCATATAACAACTGCTCCGGGGGCTATAACTAAATATATTAAAATAAAAGACTAAGTGCCACAGATCGAGTTCCTGAAAACTTCCAGAATGTTTTGGGATCCTCCATAATGCTCTAGAACCTTCTGGAATATACTAAAATATTTTAGAATGGTATAGAATCTTCTAGAGCATTCTAGAATTGTTTGGACTATGCTAGAACCATCTAGAGTACCTAGGACTGTTTTGAGTATTCTAGGACCTTTTAGGTTATACTAGAATATTCTTGAATGTTTCAAACTATTCTACATTTGTATATTATCTAGGATACTTGTATAAAATATTTCAAATGCGTAAGAATAGTTGTAGGATCAAATAGACCTCCGCCGTCAGCAAAGGAGGTGGGTGTGTATATGTATACCCCAAGGAGGCTGATTTGTAGATCAAGCCATTGAAAGGATTTCAAGTGCAACAAAAGGCATCCTCCCAAACTTCCTTATGTCCACTTTCTCTCTAAGTTCTCTTAGAGTGTGTGTGCTTACTTAGCTCCTCAAGTCTAAGTCAAGCATCAATAAGGCTTACTAGCAATCTAAGGAAAGGTTCCAAGTGAGTTTACTCGCATTGCACGGGTTTTAGTTTCAGTGAATTATCAATCCGTGATAGTTGGTATCAGAGCGTACTTGTTTGGGAGGTCATGGCTTCAAGTGTGACTGATGTCGGCAATCCTCAACTAAGAGGCAAGAAGGGCAAGGATAAAAATAAGGACACGATGGTCCTAGTGGATGATAGGCTCATGGGGTTCAACTCCACCATCTCCACTCTAACTGATAAGGTCGAGGACATAGACAAACAAATCGAGGAGCTTGAATCTGTGGGGGACATAGAAGAGCTCCATGGGTAGATGTAAACGGCTATGAGTTCTATGGTAGTCGACATTAACAAGAAGATCTAAGTCCTCCAAGCATCTGAGGCCGCCAAGGATGGCAAATTCCAAGCTTGTAGACCAAGATTAGGGCTTATAAGGCTCGGGTCGAGGCTCTGGAAGCACAAATCAAGGTGTGCATTGCCGCAGTGGCTAATAATGATGGATCCATCCAAGTATCCACTTATCCAAAGAGGAATGCACTAAGACCTCCTACCTTCTATAGGGCTAGGAGTGCAAGGGAGATAGACGACTTCCTTTAGGGACTTGAAACTTATTTTAAGGCAATGGGCATTGAGAAAGACGCTCAAAAGGTGAGTAATGCTACTTTCTCCCTTTAGGATATTGCACTTGTATGGTGGCTGATAAGTACTTAACGTGTATATCATTTTAGGGTTATTTTTCTACATTTCAGGGAGAATTATGTGATCATTTATACTCGTTTTTCCATTTTACGTTTAGGTATGGTTCTTTTCCGTGTTTTGCAGGTTTTAAACCTTTTTACCCAAGATTTGACCCACAAATGAGTATAATTTTGACTCTCCATGAATACCCCTAAGTTGTTATGCCCGTGGAAAGAAAGAAGAACAGAAGAATGATGAGCCAGCACCATGATCAACCCATGGTGGAAGCCACGGACCGCAGTAGCGGTGTAACTCCTAGCCTGTTCATTTTCTCGCATCGTGTGGCTGAGGTTGATTGGATTTTCCTACAAATACCCGTCCCTCAAGCAGCAAAAAGACACATCCCATCATTTCATTTCCTCTCTTCAAGTTTCTTTTTAGATTAGAATTAGATTAGGTTAGAGAGAGAGAGAGAGAGAGAGAGAGAGAGAGAGAGTTGAAGTGAAAATTTTGCAAGGATTCCATCCTGAGTTTACACGACGGTTCAAGCGCGATCTTGGCTGAGCATTTCTTTTCTCTTCTCTCCTCTTCTCTTCTCTTTTTTAAATTTAGATTTATGTTTTGTAATTTTGATTATCTTTGTTGTTTGATATTTGATTTATGCAAACATTTGTTAGTTTCTTGATTTTGTGTTGATATCATTTGGTACTCTCGGAATTGCTGGATTGTTTTATCAAATTCTAGAAGTTTATTGTTTTGTGAGAAACTTGATCACTTTCTTGCATGTTATGGATATTTGGATGAGGGATTGAAAAGTGAAATCGCAAATACTGAAATCCTAGGATTTGACTTGATTGAGTGATGTCTCAAGAGAGAATTACCAATTGAGAAACCACAGACTTGATAATCGCAAGCCTAATGAACCTAAACTAATCGAGAATCCATGAGAATTGATGATCAATTTGATTTAGGTATTTTGCTTCGCCTTGAAAGAGGGTTGTGATATTTCGATTATCGGTTTTAAAACAACCAGTTAAGAAAGAAGTGCTTGATTGATGCATGAATTGAGAAATTGCTAGTTTTGTATAATTCCAGGATTATTTATCCATTAGATTATATAGTAGATTAGTTAAATTTTATTCTCAAATTTGGATTCACCTAGCATATCTTAAGGGAATATAACCTAATAGATCTGTCTTTGTGGGATTGATCTTGATTGCTATAATGTCACCGTGCACTTGCGGACTTATCAAGTTTTTGGTGCAGTTGTCGGGGACTACCGTCGAATATTAGGTTTTTCCTGATAGGTTTGACTACGCATTTTATTTTTCTTTGAAAAAAAGAACCTGTAAAAAAAATTTTGAAAATTAAAAAAATGAAAAAAAAACAATGACAATTTTTCATTTTCCCCAATTCGAGCATGAACTATTTTTGAGGTATTTTAAGTGCTTAAATCTCTTTCTTGATCAATCTGGTTATCGTATTGATAAATGGGAAATTTTAGACATTATTGATAAGGATATAAATAGTAAAACTCGTACTTTTTTAGGGTATTGGGATTTTCATAGTAAAAATGTTGATGATGCATGTTATTTACTTGAGTGGATTGCTTGGGATTCATTTAAGTTTGAAAAGGCTAGTCGTATTTCTAGATATTTATTTTTGATCCTTGTGCCTTCTATTCTAGATCTTATTATGCTCCTTTTTGGTGTGATTTGTGTAATTCTTCTGACCATGTTACTAGTTCGTGTTCTTATTATGCATGTTATGATCAGTTTGACTTTGTATTACCCTGGGACAATACTGATGTTGTCCTATCCTTACATGATTCATCTTTTCCTTTAGCTCAGTGCACGGGGCTTGAGGCGGGTGAGCCTTTTGGGTTAGTTGCTAGGTTTGATTAGGGCTGTAAAAGTCTGACCTGATCCGACACGATAACCCGACCTGAACCTAACCCGAATTTACTAAGAGAAACACGAACCCGAGCCGAACCAAACCGATTTCGACCCGAAGTCGACACGATTTGAGCGTTTAGTGTCAAAACTTGTTATTTTTCAATTTTGAGCAAATCTAAGCTGTTTTAAAGGCCGACACGAAATTGACCCGTTTATTAAATGGGTCGACCCGATCCAACCCGTTTTACAGCTCTAGGTTTGATGTTGCTGATGCATGTTTTAAGTCAGAAAATATTTTAGATGAGGTGCATGATCCAGATAAGACTCCTTTGGAGGGGTCGTGTGATCTGCTGGTGCATAAGGAGTCTCCTAGCCTTGGTTTTGATGATAGTGTTATCCCCAATCCCCTTGATCATTCTCATGTTTCCCCTATATGTTCATTATCCTCTCCTTCCCCTAAGTATTACATTGACACACCCATAGAAAATCCTATGATTTTTGATGCTAATGTTGATTTGGGTTATGAGGACAAAATGTTTAATGTGCTTGGTGGAAATGTTGATAATTTTCTTTCCCTAGGATACTTTTATGGGTATGATGCCTTTCCTGATCCATATTGCGTGTACCTAGAGGACTTGCCTAAGAAAATCATGTGGTCTACATTCTTTAATCCTTCCTATAATTTTTCTATGGGCATTCGTAAAGTTAAGAGGATACCTATACTCTTTGGTGTGATTTTAGTTATTGCCTTGTATTTTCGAAATTGTGGTTCCAGGAGTTTGATAAGCTTCTGAGTGTGTTGACAGTGTCTGATTTAATGAGTTGATTCTTGACATCGTGATGGAGTGGCTGATACTCCATATGCCCCGGTTGTTACGAGGCCGCATAGCTTAGGTGCACTCTGCACCTAACCTAGTGAGATCATTATATTTTGTTTCCTTTTCCTTCTTTTACTTTCTTTCCTTTGAATAATAATGCATTATCTAAGCATGGGGGAAGGGTTCTATATATTCTATTTTAGTTTATAGTTTGCATACTAGTTAAAGCATATAGTTTTAGGTTTCTTTTTGTCGGCATGTTGCATTTAGTTGATTTTTAAGTTTGCATATAGGATTGCATGTAGGGATGGTGAGGATTGGTTTGAGATAACCTTCGATGATATGTTTGTTAGGCATGATAGGTTTCATGAGTTTGAGTAGCTTTTGATCTGTAATCTCTTTTGGTGCTAAACTTTTTGAAGATTTTGTGAATACTTCTTATTTTGACCCTTGTCTTGATTGAGAACTTTGTTATCCCTTAGAGTCCTTAGCAGTAATATTGGTACATGGACTCATTTTGTGAGATTATTGTGACTTTGGTAGATATCCCATAAGATTGTGAGCTTCATTTGGATTAAATCATTATATTTAGTCTCATGTTTCTTTCATGTGTTTGACTCTTCCATGTTGCATCTCTAGAACTTGCCTAGATTCTTGTTCAAAATCACATTTGCATGTGCATATTTGATGATATGATAAAGGCATTTCTTTCTTTGATCATTTTAGCCACATAGCCAAATAGCTACCCTTGTATTACATATTTTTTTCCCTTTGCTAGCCCCTTTGAGCTTATATCCGTGTTTGTTGTGATCCTTTCATATTAGCCCTTGGCTAAACACATATTCCTACCTTTAAGCAAAGTCTATGAAGCATCAATTCATCTATGTAGTGGGTGATTTTAGGGATAATTGAGTTTAAGGTGACTTTGGTACATTAGTTTTTTGAGGGATTAATGATATTGAGCATTTACTTTGGTTCCCTCTTGTTTGGGTTGAGTATATGTATTAGGTTGTGAGTTGACAGTTAGTGATCATATGCCTTTCAATAATTACAAGTTTTATTTCATTTCCAAAAAACCAAAAAAAAAAAAGAAAAAGAAAAAAAGAAGATGCAACAAAAGTTATGTTGAAAAAAAAAAGAAGAAGAAGAAAAGAAAGAGAAAAGCACAAAAACAAAAAAAGAGTGAATAAGTGATTGGCATGGGATATGTATATAGCTTGAGTTCCTTCTTTATCAACATTTCCTATAGGATTCATTTGGGGTATGTTTATTATATTTTTGAGGTTTGGAGTGTTAGTGAACTTCAAGGTTTCTTGGTGTTTGGGTTGGTCGCTCGCTAGTCATTTGGCTAAGTAGCTCCACATTGTACCAAATTCATTTGTCCACTCCTTTCCCTTAACCCTTTTAGCCCACATTACAACCCATATAAAGTCCTCTTTATTGTCTTATGCACATTGCATTTTTAGTGATGGAGAATTTGAGAGTCTTGGCAAGCGTATGGTAGATTGTATCTTTAGAATGAGTCTTGAGTGAACCTATGCTATCTTTTAAACCCATGAGCGGGGGTGATCCATATTTCCCAGAAGTGAGGTTCTACAGGTCCATTTAGCTCTATTCAATTCCATGTGCTTGTATAGTTTGCTTTGTGGTTCTTTGGGGATGATCAAGTTTGATATCGAGCTTGTGGTCTTATACTTCTGCGAAAATCTTCTCCTCCTGATTTTGAAATGTTTTGCGCACTACCTGGGTTTGCCATTGATTGCTATTTTTGCTTGTGATATGCTATGGCTTCAAAACTTAAAGGAGGTTGTTATGTTTTGAGTCCTAGATGCATCTCCCCTTGTCGATTTTACCTAGTGTTTGCTTGAGGACAAGCAACAGTTTAAGCATGGGGGAGTTTGATAAGTGCTTAACGTGTATAACATTTTAGGGTTATTTTGCTGTATTTTAGGGAGAATTATGTACCTTATGTGATAACTTACACTCCTTTTCCCATTTTACTATTGGGTACGGTTCTTTTCTATGTTTTGTAGGTTTTGAACCTTTTTATCCCAAATTTGACCCATAAATGAGTATAATTTTGACTCTCCACATATACCCTAAGTTGCTATGCCCGTGGAAATAAAGAAGAATAGAAGAATGACAAGCCAGCTAGCACCACGGTCAGCCCGTGGTAGATGCCACAGATAGTGGTGGAGGTGTAACTCCTAGCCTGTTCGTTTCTCGTATCGTGTGGCTGAGGTTGATTGCGTTTTCCTATAAATACCCGTCCCTCAAACAGTAGAAAGACACATCCCATCATTTCATTTCCTCTCTTTAAGTTTCTTTTTAGATTAGAATTAGATTAGACTAGAGGGAGAGAGAGAGAGATATATATAGAGTTGAAGTGAAAATTTTGCAAGGATTCCATCGCGGGTTTGCACGACAGTTCAAGCGCGATCATAGCTGAGCGTTTCTTTTCTCTTCTCTTCTCTTCTCTTCTCTTTTCTAAATATAGATTTATGTTTTGTAATTTTGATTATCTTTGTTGTTTGATATTCGATTTATGCAAACATTTGTTAGTTTCTTGGTCTTGTGTTGATATCATTTGGTGCTCTCAGAATTATTGGATTGTTTTATCAAATTCTAAAAGTTTATTATTTTGTGAGAAACTTGATCACTTTCTTGCATGTTATGGGTATTTGGATGAAGGACTGAAAAGTGAAATCTCAAATACTGGAATCCTAGGATTTGACTTAATTGAGTGATATCTCGAGAGAGAATTACCGATTGAGAAACCATAGACTTGATAATTACAACCCTAATGAACCTAAACTAATCAAGAATCCATGAGAATTGGTGATCGATTTGATTTAGGTATTTTACTTCACCTTGAAAGAGGGTTGTGATACTTCGATTATCAATTTTAATACAACCAGTTAAGAAAGAAGTGCTTGATTGATGCATGAATTAAAAAATTACTAATTTTGTATAATTGCTTGATTATTTATCTGTTAGATTATATAGTATATTAGTTAAATTTCATTCTCAAATTTAGATTCGCCTAGCATATCTTTAGGGAATATAACCTAATAGATCAACCTAGTCTCTGTGGGATCGACCTTGATTGCTATAACGCCACCGTGCACTTGCGAGCCTATCAGTGGCGTTACAGGTGTGACAACGTCAGGAGGAGATCCGATCCCATCAACATATGCGATGGGTTCAAGAGGGAACTTAAAAAATAGTTCTATCCAGGGGATCCTGAATGCAAGGCTAGGGCCAAGCTTCATCACCTTCAGCACAAGGATAACCAAATTCGAGACTGTCAACAAATTCCAAGAGCTATTTTTGGAGATTCTGAGCATAAGAGAGCATGACGCACTCTTTTGTTTCCTTAATGCCTTTAGTGATGGGCCAGGATGGAGTTAAAGAGGCGGGGGTGCATGATCTCGCATCGGCTATTACCGCCACTGAGTCACTCATTGAGTTCAAGGAGTCCTCTAAGGGACAAAGCAAGAAGATAATTGGTGGAGGCAAAGGTGGAGGAGACCGGGATAAGTCTCCCAAGTAGGACAAGCCCTCCACACCAAAAGAAGAGGGAAAGGGCAAGAAGGGTGAGACGTCAAAGAAGATCTCATGGTTCTTTGCAATGGACTTCACTGAGTCTTCGAGTGTCCAAAGTGGGGCAAGCTTGCCGCTCTTATCTAGGAAGAATAAAGGCATGAAAAGGAAATGAGTATTGCTTTGATGACGCTCCTAAGTTCTATCCAAACAATGGAGTCAACCCAGTGGCCGTATGTATGTAAAAACCAAAGTTAGAGGCAAGAAACTCCAAGCTACAATGAACACTAGAGCGAATACCGTGTATATGGAAAAGGAGCTCGCCGATGAGATTAGCCCACCTTACAAAATGCAGAATGGCTATGGGAAAGGAGTTAATCCAAAGACCCTTCCAATCTATGGAGTTGCTCGAGGTGCTGACATATGACTTGGGTCATGTAGAGGTAAGGTTGACATAACTGTCACTCCTCTTCATGATCAGAAGCTCTATCTAGGAATGGATTTCCTTAATAGGGCAATGGCTTTCATAGTCCCCAATGGCAACAACTTGTTCATCATGGACAAGGGGCAAGCTCATACAGTGCCCACTAGACGTGAAACTGAGAAGGAATGGTTGGTAAATACCCTTCGATTCAAGGAGAATAGGGAGGTAGGTTATTAACCACCCTCAAAAGGGATGAGGGGCCTAAGAGTGTCATGCCAGTAATATGATTTGGGAAAGTTGACATGAAGAAGGAAACATGTGAGAACGAGGATGGGATGCAAGTGCACAAAGGATCGATGTGTTGAGTAGTTAACTGCAACATATCAGCCTAACAAAGTGGAAGAGACACCTCTTGGGGGTGAGGAAACCTAGGAGTTAAGCATCCAAAGACCCAAAGGCAATGAGGATGCTGCCTAATTGGATGGGGGAGAATGTCATGGATCACATTTCTGGAGACTTCCAAAATATTTTGAGATCATCTAGAATGCTCTGGAACCTTTTGGAATATACAAGATGTTCTAGAACCTTCTGGAGCACTCTAGAATCTTCTTAACTATGCCAGAACCTTCTAGAGTATCTAGAATATTTTTGAGTATTTTAGGACTTTCTACGTTATACTGGAATAGTGTAGAATATTCCAAACTATTCTACACTTGTATATTATCTAGGATACGTGTATAGAATATTCTGAATATGTAATAATAGCCATAGAATCAAATAGACCTCCACCGTCAATTAAAAAGGTGGATGTGTATATATACCCCAAGGGGGTTGATTTGTACATCAAGCCATTGAAAGCATTTCAAGTGCAACACAAGGCATCCTCCCAAACTTCCTTGTGTCCACTTTCTCTCTAAGTTCTCTGAGTGTATGTGTGCTTACTTAGCTCTTCAAGTCTAAGTGAAGCATCACTAAGGATTACTAGCAAACTAGGAAAATATTCCAAGTGAGTTTGCCAACGCCACATGCGTAAAATGAGTTCAAGTGAATTAACCTGTGACATAAGGGAGACCCTTACTTACACGGTAAATCTTCAGAGGTTAGAATATAAATAAGCTAATTCCAAACCTAAACCATTTATGTCACCATAAACTTTATCTTTAGAAAAATTAAAAGCCATATTTAGGATTTAATCATTTTTAATACACAATTAATGTTTTCATGTTCTTTTAACCAAAATATTGCTATAGGGCTTATATTAATTACTAATACAAAAAATATATTCAACAAAAAGGAGGTCAAAATTCATCATTATATTTTTATTTTACTAAAATAACTAAAAATAGAAAATAGAATTGTCATAACATTACATCATGTGATAGGGTTTGATTCAACTATTCTGGCATACATCACAAGGAGATCAAAAAATGGTCAAAATATTATTCCGACCATTGTATAATGATTATAGATTAATTATATTATAAACTTTGTTATTAATAAATTGATGTGTTCCGATTTACTTTCACCAGTATGTGTTCAAGCATTTAAATGAGGATAGTATAATTGCTACAAACTTTTTTTCATTAAGTTAATTTTAAACTATTTTTGATATAATTAGTTGTAATTTTTATTAGTAGCTACTGCAATTAGCTTCTAAAAATCACTTAAAATTTTATAAAAGAAGTCATTAAAAATAATTGTATTTGCATTATACGGATTGACAAGATTAATTGACCATAATTTCATGTGATTAAGACCTTTGTATGTCAAAACAAAGAGATTAGCCAACACATCCTCTAGAATATGAAGTAATATATCATAGAATGTTAAAAGTAAAATAATGCGCTTAAGCTCAATTACTTTTGCAAATTTGAACCCAAATGTTTATCGAAAGTGGCGTTTGACTTTTTGATTTGTCCTATATTATTAGTCATGATAGGTTAAGGAAATATAGTTTTTGTATCTGTCCCTTCTTCACAAAGGTGGTATTCTGTTGGACTCCTAGCTAGTATTGTATTCTATTTCATTATTTACAAAAAAAAATAAAATAGAAAAATAGGGCACTCATAGCCAATCATCATATCATATATCATATATCATATATCATATATCTATATAATTATATCTAAAAATGAGTGAAATAATATGTTTTCAACAAATACCTTCATGTGATTGGCTAATACAAACTTATGATTAATTCCTTTTAATGAAATAATATAATTTGAGAACAAGATAACAAATTAAAAGACTAAACTGTTTTTGGAAAGCTATTGAAACATTGATTGCAAGTGGCCGCTTAAAATTTTTAGTATGGCTAGATTATGCTTTTACACTATTTAACAGAAACTTTATACACGTGGAACAATTATTTTTTAATGTACAATAAATTGAATTAATCATCTTAATAATAATGAATAGTTTTTTTCTAAATAATTACAATACAATTTTGTGGATTCCGTTAAATAAGAGGCACAATTGAAATATTTAACTATTGAACTTTTCACAATTAAGTTTTTAGTTTAATTTATTATGTATTAACTAATATATTTTAGTTAGTCTATTATTTATAAAATAAGTAAACTATTTTACTTGATAGAAATATTTTTGAATAAAATGGTTGCTGAACATTAAGAGAAGGACGTATTAGAAATATCAACCATACTACTATAGTTGAGATGTTTATTCTCTAAACAAAGCATTTCAATAAATATTAACCCAGACTATTGAACTGTTTGTTCCTTATTAATTTTTAACTCTATGTTATAAGGAATTGACATGCGATTATTGATTTTGCAAAATATGATATAATTCTAAAGTGTTAAAATTTCTTACTTGATTTTTAGATATTTTTAACAAAAGAGAATCTAATATCGAAGACTATAAATGCCCATGCAAAGCATGTGTTTAATGTTAGTATAATATAAAAGTGAGTGGTATGAATGAGTTGATGGTAGCTTGATAAGTATCATGTTATTATTGGCTACCTTCCCTTTTTTCTTTCATTTTTATTTTAATCCCAAATTTCATAATAACAAGAATTCGATGTGCTATATTATTCTTAAAATTTAAAAGTCAAAAATAATTTTACAATTAGATTTAATTTACAATACATAGCTTTGAGAGATCAAAAATGACTTTGCAATAAAATGATATAAAATAATAAAAGTATTATGGTTATAATGAATGTTTCAAGTACTCTTTTACTTGTGCATTTTGACAAGTCAAAAATGATTTTATAATTAAGTTTAGTTTGTAAATAGTAACAACTATAGATTAATATAATCCTTTACTTGTAGAGTTTCAAAAGTAAAAAATGGGTTTACTATATATGATGAAATAAAATGATAAAAATATTATTCTTTTATGCAATTATTTTGACAATTATAAACATTAATTGATAAACAATAAAACAAAAAATTAATAATAATTTAATGTATCCTTTATAAATTGTCTGCAAATTAGTATACTTACTTTAACATTAATCAATTGATCAATTTGACCATGCAAAATGTTTATTGTAAGACAATGCAAAACTTTTGAAAACAAAATGCTTGCGCTTAATTATTTTACAATTATCCCAATAAAGATTAAAATTTAGATAAATGAAAAAAATACTTTTTAAAAAATAAGAGCAAGTCTAATGATAATACAAGATTTTGATCAGCAAACTTTTTCACTATATATTATAATTTCATAAATATTTATGCATATTTTTTAGGTAATAATCATACATAAGTCCCATTATCAAAATGAAAGTCATAAATTCATTCTTCTGTTTAAAACAACTACATATGGATTATAAATTCATTTTTATGTTATTATTTTCTCAAAATTTACATAGAATTTGATATTTAAATCATGAACCAACAATATTGAAAATACTATGTGAAAAATTAATATTGAAATTAATTAATTATCATAATTTTATTGATACTATTTTAAAATTTTATTTATTTCAATAAATATTGTGTATTATAGTATATTTTAGATGTCAGTAATGATGAATTATTTTTATTTCCTTATTATTAAATAAAAATTAATAAACATCCGTGCGAAGTACGGAATTCATCCTAATTTAGATGATTCTTTCTAATGTATTTGATTAAGCTTGATTTAGTTCATTCCTTCGTTTTGCTCCAAACGAATCTTGATGGAAGCTGGTTTCGTAACAATCGGAGTTCATAGCAAAGCCTCGAAACAAAAGAGTACTTACGCCAACTAATCATCAAGTACCAAAATTAGCACTCCTTATGTATAGTTAGAACCAAAATGAGGAAAATCTCACTATAAGTCAAGTATTAAAACTCTACTGCAAATAAAGGAAATCGTCTTTTTGTCTTAGTCTTATAAGTAAGAGTGAGTTGGTTGGCATCACAAGGTTCTTGCCCCCAACATATCTTATTATATGCATGAATTGACACTCTTTATTCTAATTGATAAATGTCCTCATTCAAAGAAGAAAGCATCCCAATTGAAATTAAGGTTTCCCTAAGAAACTTAAGAAGAGTAACACTAAAATCTTACTCTCACTATAATTTCTCCAGATTTCAAATTTATCAAATTATATTATTCAATAACACAAATTTTTAGATAAGACTATCTCACTTAAAAGTTATTTTGAGATATATTCCTTAATAGGGGACTTTTTCTAAGTTTGTGATTAATAATATATTTTGAAGTAACTCTCTAATTAAGGGGTAACTAACAGTTCATCTAGTGGTGATTTTTATTACAATCATTCTTAAATAAATTATCACTTATCTCAATTATTGTTAACAGTTTTCATAAAAATTTTTGTCTCATAAAGTACCTTATGTGAGACGGTCTTATACAAAACTTACTATCTGAATAATTTATCCAAATTTCAGATGACACATTCCAAATCTTGAGTACTTTTCCATATTTTAGTGAATTTTTAAATATTTTTCAGAAAAAGGTTAATTATGAATTGCAAATTTACAAGGGTTTTCAATGACATTTTTTTTTTTTCCGTTTTGGGTGTTTGTCAGCTGGAAATTTGTAATGTTTAGGATCCAAGAAGACAAGCAAATTTGCATGGAAATGTGCGTCAGTCACTGTTTTGCTCCATGTAAGCATAAGGCCCTGTTCTGTTCGCGGGTAAATCAACTCACCCTACTCTTTCCCATCCCTTTTCACTCTTTTTTACTCTTTTTTACTTTTTCCGACTCCTATCCAATCCTTCCCACTTTTTAAAATAGATACTACTCCATCCCACACCTACCCACTTCCACCTATTTTTATTATGACTTTTATTATTAATATCAATAACTACTATTGTTGGAATTATTATTGTTAATTATTACTAATATTAATATTAATTATTATTATTATGATTAATTATTACCTTTATTATTAAATCATTAATATTAATTAATTATTATGATTAATCATTATTATTATGATTAATTATTTTTATTATCAATTAGTTATTAAAGAACAATTATTAATATGAATGATTATTTTTATTAACTATTATTATTAATACTATTAACAATTATTGTTATTATTAATTGTTGTTTTTATTAATATTTATTGTCATCAATTAGTAATTTTTTATTATCAATATTAATATGAATAATTATTATTTATAGTAATAAGGGCAATTATTATTACTACAAATAGTAATCATATTGTAATTATGATTTATTATTATTTTCATTATCAATGAATAATTACCATTATTATAAAAATTATTAATAATTATTTTTAACAACAATATTAACAATAATAATGACTAACATTAACATTAGTAATTATTGATATTATTGATAGCAATAATAATAAGTATTATTAATACTAATATTGATTACTATTGTAATTATTACTAATATTCTTCAATAATAATAACTATTATTAACAAATTTCAATACTATTAATATTACTTTCAATTTAATATTCAAAAGTTTTTATGATTATTATTATTATTGTTATCATTATTAATTGGAATGATTATTGTCATTGTTATTCTTAATTGTATTATTAACGATTAATAATTAAATTCATTATTAATTACTAGTTCACAGTGTAATAATAATTACTATTAATGATTAATTATTTTTATTTTTAACTATAATCAATTAATAATAACTTTAATATTCATTGTTTTTAATATTAAAAATAACAATAATAAAGTATTATTATTTATTTAATTTTACAATAATAATTATTATGATTAATAATTATTATGATTAATTATTATTTGTAATAATGTTAATAGTTTACTTATTATTATTCTTAATATTATTAATTATTGTTTTTATTATTACTAATTATTGTTAATATTACTAATTATAATTTTTATCATTTTGATTATTCATTAATATAAATAATTAATAATAATAATTAATATTATTAATTATTATTGTGACTATTACACATTGACTAATCATAATAATAATTACAGTAATTGGATTGATAATAATTATTATCATTATTAGTATTAATTTTAGTATTAATGATTATTATTATTAATATTAATAATAACAATTGCTATGACTATTGTTATTAAATGTAATTATTATGTATTTATTATTATTAATTATTATTAATGACTAATTATTATTTTTATTACTGATTTATAATTTTTATTATTATAATAATTATTATGAATTAATAACTATCTTAGTAGTAATTATTTTTAATATTAAAAATAATAGTTATTATTAATTATTAATACTAATTAGTTAATTTTGAAATAACAATTATTAATATTAATAATCATTAATATTAATTATTATTAATAATGTTAACAAGAATTTTTGTTATTCTTCTCAATGTTAGTAAGTATTATTTTTGTTATTACTAATTATTATTAATATTCATAATTAGTGATTTTTGTTATTATTAATATTAATATTAATTATTGTTGTTGCTATTGAAAGTAATCATATTAATTAATATAAAATGTGATTATTATTTTACTTACTGGTAATATTCAATAATAATAATTACAATAATAATCACTACAATAGGTATAATTGTAATAATTATTATTAATATTAATACTTAATAAAAATTATTACTATTACTATTACTATTAATATTATTAATAATTATTATTATGAATATTAATAATTATGATGATTATTATTGCTATTAATAAGAATTATTATTATAATCACTAATGTTAATTATTATTAATAGTAATAATAATTATTATTAATTATTCATTGTTATTCTTATTATTATTTAACAGTTTTTATGATCATAATAATTTATTGACTATTATTATTGTTAATTATTATTAATTGTTAAAAGGATTAATAGTAATTATTTTTGTAATTATTATTAGTATGATTAATTAATTTATTAATTATTAATTATGATTACTTATTGTTATTATGAATAATAGTTATAATAATTACTATTCTTAATATTATTAATTATTATTTTTATTATAATTAATTATTATATTAGTAATTAGTTATTTTTTATTATCAATAATTACATTGATTATTGTTATTATTTGCAGTAACGATAATAATTGTTGCTATTAATATTAATAATTCTTAATTATTAATAATATTAATCTTAATATTAATATTGGATATTAGTTATTAATAATAATATTAATGATTATTGTTATTGTCATTGATATTAATGAGAATTATTTTTGTAGTTATTATTTTTAATTATCATGATATTATTTTTTATTATTAATTAATATTAATTACTATTGTTATTATTGTTATTATTATTATTATTATTATTATTATTATTATTATTCTTCTTCTTATTATTGTTATTATTATGAGGTTACACAAATCGTTAACATTACTAATATCAGTACTCCTACTTCTTTCCACTCCTTCTCACTCTCATCCATTTCTTCCCACCCCTTTCCACTGTCACTTGTTCCACACCTGTAATATACCCACGAAAAAAATAGGGCCTAAGTCATAGTGTTGTAAATACACCTTTTTTGTTTTTTTTTGGGGGGGGGGGGATAAGAAGTGTTGTGAACACTAACCTATACCGTAACCAATTACCAACCACAAAAAGTATCCGTTGATAAGGCCCCTCTGGTTCGCTCTGTCATACCTGCATCAACCCACAAAGAGAATAATAGAATGAATGGGGAAAAATTAATGTGGAAGATTCTGTCTCCAAAAAATCACAGCCAACAGAAAATGGTAACAAGACAATGTACCTGTAGCAAAATGAAACAAGTAAACCAGGAAAGATAATGTCCCCAAATCCGATCATATCATATCCAGCTAAAGGATCATAAAACCGTGGGATTTTGAGAAGCATAGGAATGGTGTCCCCTCCACTGCCTTTGCCAGTTGCAACCTGAAAAAACAAAAGATTTATTGCACAATAGTACAAAATACCAAAAAGAAAAAGCATACTAAGTTTTATCGTTATGCTGTCATCCAACAAAATCTGTTTTTATACTCATAATTTGCTAATTTTTTTGAGTTACTTTCTCACTAAAGTGTTTTGATCGAATCCTCACTAAATTAGTGAATTACTCTCTTCTTCTATTATTTTGTAACAACAGGAAAAGATCTAATTTAAACGCAATTTTAGTCTCACCTATTAGGGTGAGAATTTATTGGTTACTTGCTAAGGTAATACACCCAAATCTTCATGTAACCATCATTCATTAAATATACATCTAATTACTAGGATGTAATATCTTTAGGATATGTGAGCACATCATCGATGAGACTTCTCATTAACGGTCATTTTAGTTAATTTCAAAAATAAACTTAACTATAATAGATACTAGATTTTGA
>JAKOGI010003648.1:2500-46634 GCA_029747015.1 Carnegiea gigantea | reverse complement strand
TATATATATATATATATATATATATATGTATGTATGTATATGTATTTTGGGTTTGAAAGCATAGGTCATGTCTTGTACTTTTCAATATGGCTTTTAACAGTGAAATGTGCACTCTTATTGGTCCATATGTTTATTTTTCTATTTTTGAAATTACTTTTAATACTTGTTAATTAATATGTGAAGTTATTATAGCCAATCGGCAAGTGATATTGACTTTGGCTACCAAATCAAATTGCACTATTCGTGTGATGTTTCAACCTTTGTAACCATTTTCAAGGCAAATCGATATTCTACTCTTGTAATTTCAGTCTTAATTGTTGAGGGAAAAGGAAAAAAGGAGATACATAATTAGTCATCAATCATCATCAATGTCAAGCATTGTGTCTGTCATTAAGCAAGGAAGGATCAACAACCTTTGATTATAAATAGGTAAGGGGCATGGATCGATTAGCCAACAAAAAACATCACGTCAGAGCCCCCCCCTAATGTCCAATTTTTCACTTCTTCTGCAAATTTTCTCATTGTTTTCAGTTACGCTCTTTTTTATTTTGACTAGATTTTATGTGCAAGGTTTTCAATTTTTTGTTGTTAGAATGATGTTTGGAAGACATTCTTTCTTTTAGGTTTTGTTCTAGAAAAATTTGAGCTCACATATGTTAGTGATAGGCCTGTAAGCGCACGGTGGCGTTGTAGCAAATCAAGATCGATCCCACAGAGACTAGGTTGATCTATTGGGCTATATTCCATTAAGATATACTAAGTGAATCTAAACTTTAAATTTATAAAAATACGAGGATAAGAAAACAACTATAACTAATTCAAGTTGAAATAAACATCCAAGATTATACTCCACCACATGATAAATCATGCAAGTGCAATGCACATCGATCAATCTAAGCCAACTCAGTTTAAAAAACGATAATCAAAGTATCACCAGTCTCTTTCAAGTTATAGCGAAATGCCTAGAATTAATCAATCCCCTACTTTCATGGCTTCCAATCAATCTAGACTTCTTAAGGAAAAGGATTATCACACATGCCCTCTCGAATGACAAATCTTTCTCAAGAATTCACACATTCAAGTCCTATTTTAGTTTTCCAATGCCAAGTTTCACCTTTCAGTACTTCACCCAACATCCAAAATCAAGCAAGAAGATGGCCAATCAACATGCTCGCAAATCAAAACTCTAAAATCAGATTAAACATGAAATCAACATAAATTGAACGATTGAAGTGCAAATACTCAAAGCAAATTCATCAATTAGTTCACAAAATCCCAGATCTGAAAATCTACTATAACATGATTAAATTAAACATCTAACTACTCTAAAATGATAAATCTAAAGAGAAAAGAGAAGAGAAGAGAGAAGAGTTTGCTCAGCCAAAATGGGTGCTTGAATCTTTCTGTTGCAGAACCCGATCCCACTGCCACCGTGAATCTTCTTCTTCAACTTGCTCTCCCTCACTCTAAAATGAAGTCTTAATCTAACTAGAAGGTGGAAAGAATGATGGATCCCCCCTTCAAGCAGCCAAATATGTCTCTATATAGTAGCCCCCGTTCATTCTCAACCACAAAAGCTGAGGAAAATGAATAGGTTAATAGTTACAGGCTCACCACGGCATGGCAGCCACAACTAGCAGCCCATGGTGCTTGTTGGACCCGAATTTTCTACTCTTCTCTTACTCCACGGGCATAACACCTCATGAACATCCATGGGGGGTCAATATACACTCAAATGAGGGTCAAATACCAGGTCAAAATGGCCTAAAATCCTGCAAAACACATCAAATAATCATACCTAAGCACAAAACGAGGATAGGAATATAAATTATAACATAAAGCACTCAATTCTCCCTAAAAATGCACCAAAATGACCTCAAAAATAGTATGCACTTTAAGCACTTATCAAGCTCCCCTATGCTTAAACCATTGCTTGTCCTTAAGTAAACACTAGATAAAATCGACAGGAGGAGATGCGTCTAGGATTCAGA
Source organism: Carnegiea gigantea (assembly GCA_029747015.1). NCBI lineage: Eukaryota > Viridiplantae > Streptophyta > Magnoliopsida > Caryophyllales > Cactaceae > Carnegiea > Carnegiea gigantea. Next base: position 44,643 of record JAKOGI010003648.1, on the reverse strand, counting down.
ACATGACAACCCTCTTAAAGTAGACAAGTCATAGCATATCATAAGCAAGAATATCAATCAATGGCAATCCTAAGTAGTGTGCAAAATATTTTAAAATCAGAAGAAAGTGAATGTTTTCAAAGAAGTACATAACCACAAGCTCGACATCAAACTCGATCACCCCTAAAGAACCATAAAGCATTTCATGCAAGCACAAGAGATTGTAGAGCTAAATAGACTGGTAGAACCTCACTTTTGTAAAATGTGAATCACTCCCGCTCATGTGTTTAAAATATGGCATAGGTTCACTCAAGACTTATGTCAAAGATGAAATCTACCATAGGGTTGACAAGACTCTCAAATTCTCCACCACTAGAATGCAATGTGCACATGACAATCAAGAGGACTTTATATGGGGTATAATGTGGGCTAGAAGGGTTAAGGGAAAGGAGTGCACAAATGCATTTGGACAATATGGAGCTATTTAGCCAAGTGACTAGGGAGCAACCAACAAAACACTAAGAAACCTTGAATTTCACTAACACTCCAAACATCAAAATACAATGGACATACGCCAATCAATTAAGTAGGAAATGAGTTAACAAAGAAAGAACACAAGGGTTTTTCTTGTCTAATGCCAATCATTTATTCATTCTTTTTTTTCTTCTTTTTCCTTCTTGTTTTTGCCTTTTTTTATTTTTTTTTCCCCTTCAACATTTCTTTTTTTCTTTTTTTCTTTTTTTCTCAACATGACTTTTTTTCTTCTTGATTTTTTTCTTTTTATTCTTCTTTTGGAAATTAAATGAAAGTTTCAATTATTGAAAGCCATAGAACCACCAATTGTCAACTCACAATTGAATATAATTATATTTACAACCCAAATAAGAGGGAACCAAAGCAAATACTTAATATCATTAATCCCTCAACAAACTAACATGTCAAAGCCACCTTAAACTCAATTACCCCCAAAACATCCACTACATACTCGAAGCAATGCTCCATAGACTTGGCTTAAAGGTTAGGAACATGCATTTGGCCAAGGGATAATATAACAGGATCACAACAAAAACAAATATAGGCTCAAAAGGGCTAAGAAAGGGGAATAAACATGTAATACAAGGGTAGGTTATTTGGCTATGTGGCTAAATGATCAGCAAAAAAAAATGCCTCTATCATATCATCACATATGCACATGCTAATGTGGTTTTGAATAAGAATCTAGATAAGTTCTAGATTACAACATGGAAGAATCACACACATGAAAGAAACATGAGACTAAATACAATTATTAGTCTAAATAAGGCTCAAAATCTCACAAGACATCTACCAAAATCTTATTAAGCTCATAAAATGACTCCCATGTACTAACATTAGTGTTAAGGATTGCAAGGGATAAAATAATTCTCAATTAAGACAAGTGTCAAAACAAGAAATATTCACAAAGCCTTCCAAAATTTTAGCATCAAAAGGGATTAGACATCAGAAGATATTCAAGCTCATGAAAGCTATTTTGCCTAAACAAAAGCATCATTCGAGGTTATCTCAAACCGTTCCACGCCATCCCTATATGCAATCCTATATGCAAATCTAAAATCAACTAAATACAAAACACTAATGTAAACAAAAAAGTAATCTAAAACTATATGCTCTAACAAGTATGCAAACTAATAACTGAAAATGAAAACCTAGAAACTACCCTTTCCCCATACTTAGATAAAGCATTTTTATTCAAAGGAAAGAAAACTTAGAGAAGGGGAACCAAAGAAAACAATCTTACCAGGTTAGGTGCAGAGTGCACCTAAGCTATGCAGCCTCGTAATAACCAGGCCATGTAGAGCATCAGCCACTCCATCATGATGTCAAAACTCGGCCCTTTAAATCAGACATCGTCAAGCACACGAAAGCTTGTCAAACTCCTTAGCATAAAGTTTCCAAGCATGGCAATAAGAGAGCATGAAAATAATCACAACGAAGAAAATTAGTGCTCTCTTCAACAAAGCAAAACTAATAGAAAAATCAAAAGAGAAAGCAAAGAAAATGTTCTACATGATTTTTCTAGGCTTATCCACTAGGTACATGCAATATGGGTCAAGGAAGGCATCATACCCATAAAAGTATCCTAGGGAAAGAAAATTATTAACACTTCTACCAAGCATATTAAACATATTATCCATAGAGCCCAAATCAACATTAGAATCACAAATCTTACGATTATCAATGGACGTATCTAAAGAATACTTGGGGCAAATAGAGGGTTGCGAACATGTAGGGGAAACATAGGTATGATCAAGGGGATTGGAAAAAGCCTAATTAAAACAAAGGCTAGAAGACTCCTCATGTACACACTCATAATGACACCCCCCTAAAGGAGCGCTAACTAGATTATACACCTTATCAAAAGTATCTTCTGACTCAAAACATGCATTAGCAACATCAAACCTAGCAATAAACCCAAATGGTTCACCAACCTCGAGCCCCGTGCACTGTGCTAAAGGAAAGGATGAATCAGGTAAGGTCAGAACAACAGTAATATTGTCCCAGGGTGATGCAACGTCAAGTTGAGCATAGCATGCGTAAGAAGGACACGAATTTATACCATGGTCAGAAGAATTACAGAGATCACACCAAAAAGGAGCATAACAAGATCTAAAATAGAATGTGCAAGGATAATGAATATCTAGAAACAAACTAGCCTTCTCAAATTCAAATGATTTCCAAGCAATCCACTCAAGCAAATAACTTGCATCATCAACATTTTTAGCACGAAAACCCTAAAACTCTAAAAGAGCTCGGGTTACACTATTTGCACACTCATCAACAATGGCCAAAATTTTTCATTTCCTCACATAATAACAACATTGAGCCAGAAAAATTTTTAAACGCTTAAAATACCTCTAAAATAATTCATGCTCGAATTGGGGAAATGGAAAATTTTCATTGTTTTTTTTTTTTCAAAAAAACTTGTTGGTTGTTAATTTTTAATTTTTTCAAAAAAAATTTTAAAGAAAAATAAAATACTTAGTCAAACCTATTAGGGAAAACCTAATATTTGACACTAGTCCCTGACAATGGAGTCAAAAACTTGATAGGCCTACAAGCGCACGGTGGCGTTGTAGCAAATCAAGGTCGATCTCACAGAGACTAGGTTGATCTATTGGACTATATTCTCTCAAGATATGCTAAACGAATCTAAACTTTAGATTGATAAAAATGCGAAGATAAGGAAACAACTGTAACTAATTCAAGTTGAAATAAACATCCAAGATTATGCTCCACCACATGATAAATCATTCAAGTGCATTGCACCTCGATCAATCTAAGCCAACTCAGTTTAAAGAACGATAATCAAAGTATCCCTACTCTCTTTCAAGTTACAGTAAAATGCCTAGAATTAATCAATCCCCTACTTTCGTGGCTTTCAATCAATCTAGACTCCTTAAGGAAAGGATTATCACACATGCCCTCTCGAATGACAAATCTTTACCAAGAATTCACACATTCAAGTCCCATTTTAGTTTTCCAATGCCAAGTTTCACCTTTCAGTACTTCACCCAACATCCAAAATCAAGCAAGAAGATGGCCAATCAACATGCCCGCAAATCAAAACTCTAAAATCAGATTAAACATGAAATCTACATAAATTGAACGATTGAAGTGCAAATACTCAAAGCAAATTCATCAATTGGTTCACAAAATCCCAGATCTGAAAATCTACTATAACATGATTAAATTAAACATCTAACTACTCTAAAATGATAAATCTACAGTGAAAAGTGAAGAGAAGAGAAAAGAGTTTGCTCAGCCAAAATGCGTGCTTGAATCTTTCGATTGCAGAACCCGATCCCGTTTCCTCATGGATCTTCTCCCTCACTCTAAAATGAAGTCTAAATCTAACTAGAAGGTGGAAAGAATGATGGATCCCCCCTTCAAGCAGCCGAATATGTCTATATATAGCAGCCCTCCATTCATTCTTATCCACAAAAGCCAAGGAAAACAAACAAGTTAACAGTTACAGGCTCATCACGGGCATGTCAGCCACCACTGGCAGCCCATGGTGTTTGCAAGACCCGAGTTTTCTGCTTTGTCTTGCTCCACAGACATAACACCTCGTAGACGTCCGTGGGGGGGTCAATATACACTCAAATGAGGGCCAAATACTGGGTCAAAATGGCCTAAAATCCTTCAAAACACATAAACGAGAACAGGAATATAAATTATAACACAAAGCACTCAATTCTCCCTAAAAATGTAGCAAAATGACCTCAAAAATAGTATGCACTTTAAGTACTTATCAGTTTATTGATTTATAATCTTAAAACTTTTTTACTTTATGCATATTATAAATTATTATATCAACTATTTCTTTCCCATATGTTCTTTCTCTTATATTCTCTCATAATTGGTCCTAACAAATCATTGGACTAAAAATAGAAAATTGTCTATGTATTAGGTTTCTCTCATCTTTGTTTACATTTGTGATTCAAGCATACTAGGATTTACATAAGTTTAACATTTTATGATCTTTTGTTTGTTGTTAAATCAACAATGTGGGATTGGTTAGTTCTCAAGCATTGTGATCATAATTTGGGAATAAACAAAGTTAGAGTGCTTACATAGATTACACAACATTAAATTTTTTCTTTTTTTAAAATGAGGTTACTAAGCCATTAGCTTACTTGGTAAAGTTTGTAGAGTAGACCGAAAGAAATATTTGAGCTTCATTTTTATATCTACTTTTGTGTCTATCTTTGTATACATGTGAATATATTTTTTAGATAACTTTTATATTAATATTTGAGCTAAATTAGTATAATATGTTTCTTACTCTCCCCCCACCCTCCCCACCAAAAAAAGTACATCATGTGTTCGTTTGAGATGTGGCTATCTTATGCCGCACAAACTACTAGGTTAACAAGGTTATACATTTTTACAAATTGATATTAACTACAAACTAAATTCACTTATATTATTTTCCAGAATAATTAAATGTAAGAAAACTATTTCCATTAGAAAAGAAATATTGTATTGTTGCAACTCACTCGATCTATTCTCATATATAATTTATACTATCTCACAAATATTAACAAACAATTGTAAAATATTTTTTAAAAAATAGAAAATAAATATATAAAAATTTGACGCAAACAACATGCTATTTTTGTATTGCTACTATAGATCCAGCTGAGTTCCACGTTATAGAAACTTAAAATTGATGAACAATTAGTCATACCCCAAAAAGTTTAATATACACTCAAATTATGAATCATGCCCCTAAAAGTTGAATATACATTCAAATTCTGGATACATAACGATCAAAATATAGAAAGCAAGGGATGAATTACATTGCACAAGACGTTATGGTGTTCGCTTGATTAGAAAAACATTGAAATGAAAATTGATCCATACGCAGAGTTGATGGAATATTTTTTGCATTCTACAAAAGGTTTTCTTGCACAATATGTTATGGTGATCACTTGATTAGAAATGCATTGAAATGAAAATTGATCCATACGAAGAGTTGATGGAATATTTTTTGCATTCTACATAAGATTTTCTTTTAAGAAGAAAAATATGTGCATTCACCTTTATCAATAAATGAAGGGCCAATGAAAGATTTTTAATTTTACTAATATACTTACAATAATTTTTAATTAAATGCATGTGACTCTTCAGTTACGTTGTGAAGTTGACTCTTCAGTTACGAAAGTTTATATCAAAATAGAAAGAAAGCTTTAAACAAATCATTTACATGATAAAGGTTCTTTTTTTAATCAAAGAACACTACGTGATTTTATGCATGCATCATACAAATTTATGCTAACATCTTCTCAAATATGTATTTCCAACCCACTTTTCTATATTATTTCTTTAATAGTAACCTTCTTTAAAATGGTTTTCACATTACATGGGTTAATATTTATTGGTTAATTTCATTAAATTTTAAACCAAGTTTGTGCACAGCACGGGCCTCAGGGCTCATTATCAAGATAATTAGGAAAATATTAAGGTGGAAGGTTGTGTTAGTCATAGGATGGAGTCTGTCTCCACAAACCATACAGGAGATGGAAGGCTATAAATACCATCAAGGAAGGCTCATTAGTAACTATTCAAAAAACCAAGCAAATCAATTAGAGACAATTAAATAGAGCTTGATCATGCATGCAACCTTATTTTCTCTTCTTCCAACTTAATTTATATATTATATTGTTCCGCTATAATCACAAACTGATACCATCACATAGATATAATTTTCACAATCTAATTTCCAACAGTGTTATCAGAGCTACCACTCAAATCAAATTTCCAGCTATGGTATCAGGGCCTTCTTTCCTTCTTAGGTCATTGGTAAATGGTCCAAGTAGGTAATAACCAACTCTTTGCTAGTCCAATTCATTCTGAGAAACCCACTGCAAGTAAATCAATTATAAATTCAAGCAAATTGAAGCTCGAGTTTCAAGCATTTTTCAAAGTATGATCTTAGCACGGTAGGGAGAAAACATCTAAGTAAATCCCCGGTAAATTCACATCTAAGTTATGAAGAGAGATAGACCAGCCACTAGAGTAGGCTGTTTAGGCCAAATTGTTTCTCTAATACTAGAGAAAATAAAAAGAAAATAGCCAAATCAGAAATTTACTCCATACAAAGGGAGAACCAAATAATCATGGCAGGGAGCCATGAAAATGAAAAATTAGGCCCAAATTACAAATTATGCAAATTGAGCAACGACGGTACAAATGATTGCCAGTATAAATGCAAAAAATGCATATGGCATACACATCATATATGAGGTTGTCAAAATTGAAAATGAAACAAGGCCAACTTCACTAAATATCTTTGACACCTTAAATACTCACCAAAAGTCACAAGACTTGCGGTTTGCTGATCGTGGTTTCTTGAATCACATGATAGGAGATATAAACTCCTTCATCTGATTGGAAAAAAGCATCAAATCAAATATCACTCTTGGTGATGGGAGAAGAGGTAGCTGGGAAAAGGTTGATTGCTATGAAACCTAAAATTGGTTCAACTAAATATATACAAGATGTCCTACATGTCCTTGGTCTAGCTCAAAATCTATTAAGTATGGGCAAATCGATGTAAATAGGCTATAAGGTGACATTCGATGATGATAAATGCTTGATATTCAACAAGGAGAATGGGCAATTACTAACCTCTATTGCAATGACTCAAAATAGAATGTTTCCTCTAAAAATGTCATCAGCATAACAAGTAACTCTTAACTCTATTATGGATGATACGGTGGTATGGCATCAAGAGTATGGCCATCTAAATCCCAATAATCTTAAAGTTTTAAAGTGAAAAAATATTGTTGTTGCTCTACCCATAATAAATGCCGACAAAACTATAGGTGAATGTTGCATTATTGGCAAGATATATTGTTCAACCTGAAATTATGATATTTTATACCCTTTTAATGTCTAATATTTGCTCTAAATAAATTATTAAATTACATTTTTAATAATGTTTTTGTTTATTTTGTATGAATTGGAAATAGCTTGAAGAAAATAAATAAATTCACTCAAATAAGTGCTAAAGTTGGATCAGATTGAAGCATACAAGAAAGAAGGGGGAAAAAAGATGAAGCTGAACCGGCCCAGCAGTAATCGAGGCCCAGAAGGCCCAAAAAGCCCAGGCCGGCTGTCTTCCCTCCTCCTTCCATTTTTCCATTCTATTTTCTCCCCTAGGGCCGGCCCAGCACCTGACGCTGCCCCCATCTCTCTACCTGGCCCGCTCTCCTTTCTCTTTCACTTAAACGCACATACGCTGCACATGACCCTGAGTCAGCCCCCTCCACCCCATTTCTCATTCTTCTTCTTCGTGGGATCCAAAACTCAGAAAAACCCATGCCTGAAAACAGGGCCGTTCGCCCCCCTCTTCAACCCTTCGTCTCCTTCTTCCCCAGCCTCAACCGTCGCTCTGCTTCTTTATCTTCTCCATCCTCCATAACTGTCGCTGCCCCTTTCGTCTTCTTTGACCCTTCAGATGCCTAGAAGGCAGAGAGTCAAGGTTCTTCTTCTTCCTATCTACTCAAGAAATGCACGAGCCCCTCTGTTTCTCGGCGATGATCTGTCGGCCTTCATTCTTCTCTTCATTCATATTCATTAATTCCCCAGTTGTTACTCAACCAGAATTGGGGTTAATTTGAGCAGACAAAGGGCAACGAGCAAGGGGAACGACGCACCGAGGGGTCTTTATAATGGGTCGAAGCTTGAGATCGAAGAAGAGAGCAGATTAGTGTAGCAAATTAGTGTAGCGGATTAGTGTTGAGAGTTCTTGTCAATGTCTTCATTGCTTTCGGTTCACAGATTTATTCTTTTTTTTTTTTCCTTTTCAATTGGTTCTATTTTAGGTCGTCGATTTCATTTTTGTTAATTTCAGTGTCTGAATTCAAGTGGGTTAATTTGAGAGTTGATTTGAACTTTGATGTTGGAATTGTATGTCATTGGTTTAAATTTTGAGTTTGCATTCTGAGTGGTTCTATTCTCCTGCTTCAATCGCGAGTTTGCTTCATTTCAATCTTAGAAATTCAAGATTGCAAACGGCATCACTGAGTGTGTCCTCCTTGATTTGAGCTGCAGTTTATGCCTTTGTTCTCGAGTGTTTCTTTCCAGTTCCATGATCTATTTTGGTGCTGATTTCTACTGATTTTATTGACCAACGTTGTTGCCGTTTGCTCTGTTCTTGGTTATGGTTCTTTGTCTTTGTCTAAGTTCCCAATCAAGAATGTTGGTAAGGTTATATTGATCAGTAATCTTGTTTTGGGTTAATCATTTCTTCATCAATGTTAGAATATTGATTCATAATTAGCAATCTGCAACCTAATTTCATAATACATCCCTGCGAATCGACCCTCAAGTGCTACAATGAGAACTGTGCGCACTTGCGGCTAAAACTAATCTTTATAAAAATCACAACATACCTAGAATTCCATTCACTAAATCTTCTTGGAGGGTTAAGGCTCCACTTCAACTAGTCCACATGAACATATGTGGCCCAGCTCAAGATCCCAACCTCAGAGGAAAAAGATGCTTCTTAACATTCATGAATGACTATACTCGTAGGATGCAAGTGAACTTTCTTGAACAAAAATCATAAACCTTCTCATTTTTCCTACAATTCAAGGCCCTCATGGTGAACATAGATTGGACACCACCTAAAAATTCTAAGATATTATTATGGGAGAGAATTTAATTGCAATGAATTCAACAACTTCTGCATAAAGGAAGGAATTAAAAAGGAGCTCATAGGTAGGCACATACGTCAACAAAATGGCATTGTTGAAAGAAAGAATAAAACAATAGTTGAAGTGGCTCACAATGTATTACAAAGCAAGAATTTGCCAAAATAGTGCTAGGCTGAAGTAATGAATACAGCTATTTATTCTTTAACTATTCTCCCAAGGTAGACCATTTCAGAGTTTTCGAGAGTATTGCCTTTCCGCGCATCCCAAAAGAGAACTAGGAAAAGCTAGACAGTAAAGCAAAAAAAAAAAAATTCATCTCTGTTGGCCACAGTAATGAATCTAAGGATTATCATCTCTATAATCCAGAAATTGGGAAGTTGATTATCTCAAAAGATGTCATATTTGATGAAGCGTCTTAATGGAATTGGCCAAGTGATTCAGCGCAATGATCAACTCAAGAAATCTTCAAATTTAAGAAATCAGAGAAGAAAGACCTCTTAATTTGGATCCATTTTCACTAGCAAGACCATCTTTAAGTAGACCAAGTTCTTCAAGCCCTACTCTAAAGTATGGTCCTTCAAGTTCTTCTCGAATCATTTGGACGTTTCAATGAGAAAGATGTCCACCAACTTACCTACAAGGCTATGAATTTAGCCAAGTAATTACAATGTTATTTGCTAGTGAGCCACAACATTTTAAGAAATAGCAAAAGATAAAAAAATGGATAGGGCTATGAATGACGAAATCAAACTGATTAAGACCAATTAATATTTGGCATTTAAAGCCTCAAGATAAAATTAAAAATAAAAACTCATTGAGCTTAAATGGGTTATAGAATCAAATATAACGATAATGACTCAATTCAAAATATAAAGCCCATCTGATTGCGAAAGGATATTCAATATAGCTTGGAATTCACTTCAATGAGAATTCACTTCAACGAGACATTTGCTTCTGTAGTTCGCATGAAGATAATAAGAATAGCACTCGATATAGTAGTATAATTGAAATTACAAGTCTTTTAGCTTGATGTCAACTCAACATTTCTAAATGAAAAGCTAGAAGAAGAGGTTTTTGTTGAATAATCTCAGGGGAATATGGTTGAAGGCCATGAAACAAGGTTTACAAACTAAAGAAACCCCTTTATGGCCTCAAAAAAGCGCTGTGTGTCTGGAATAGCATAATTGATGGGTCTCTACTTCAAAGTGGATTCACGAAGAGTTTAAGTGCATTATCCATTTACATCAACACTCAAGTACAAATATTTAATGTTGTGCCTATATGTTGATGATAATATATACACAAGGACGAATCAACGGATCACTGAAGATTTTAAGAAGGTCATTACGGTTGAATTTGAGATGACAGAGTTATGACCAATGAAGTACAACATATAAGTAAAGCCTATGTCAGATCTCCAACTCTCAAGAAAAATATGAAGAAGATCTCCCTAATATGCTTGACTGTCAGCTACTATCAGCACCTTCAGCAAAAAAATAGAAACTTTCTACGTATGATGGTAAAGAGTAGGTAGATGGATCACCTTGATCAGATCATTAATCTATCTAACTAACACTCGACTAGATTTAGTTCATAATGTAAGTATTGTCTCCCAGTTCATGAGTGAGCACAGTCTACTCACATTGCAGTAGCCAAGAGAATTTTGAGATACATTAAGGGGACGAAGAATTATGGTCTTCTACACAAGATAAAGGAAGAGTCACAACTTATCGGGTACACAGATGGTGACTAGGGTGGATGCCTAGATGATAGAAAATGCATAAGTAGACACTGTGTTTGAAGTAGCTCCAAGGTCACATCTCTTGGTCATCCAAGAAGCAAGCAATAATAGCACTATCCTTTGCAGAAGCACGGTACACCACAGTTACAAGCTCAGCATGTGAAGTAGTATGGTGAGAAGAATATTGGGTGACCAACATCAAGACAAGAAAGAAGCAACTACACTTTTATGTGACAAAATGTCAACAATAGCCATGACAAACAAACTAGTCTTTCACAGTTGAACGAAGCACAGTGAGATCAGAATTCACTTTGTTTGAGAACTTGTGCACAAAAAAGAGATCAAACTATAATTTTGCGTAACATATGAGAAACTAGCATATATAATCACAAAGGCAATCTCAAGCGAGAAGTTCATCTATTTCAAGTAGCAGTTAAGAGTACTTCTTTCTAGATTAAGGAGTGTTAGAAACTAATATTAATCTAGAAACATCTTGATATCATACGTTAAATTTCTAGAATCTGCTAAAACGTTTTGGCATCTTTATATTGTCATGGAAGCTTTTAGAATGCTTTATAACTTTCTATAACATTTCATGACCTTTTCATGGGTTGAAGAAGCCTTTGGATTACTCTAGGGTCTTCAAGCTTCTTCAAGAATTTTCTAACACTCTCTCTATCACATTTAAGTACTCTATCTATTTGTTATGGCACATCAAAGGCTTGAAGAAGGCCACACCGCTCTACCGGTATGTGGTTCCAGCACCTTAATTGCCTCTTCTTAAAGGATAAGATGTGAATTTGAACAGTTGGAGGTGGAATTTCTCATATCTATCATGCTCTATCATTCAAAATCACATTTGATGTGCCATCTATCATAACTACTTTCTCCCCATGTTCTTACTCTCTTACCCTTATTTGAACTCCAAATTCCTTCTGGCATTTGGGACCTAAAAGACCAAGCTGAATTTTTCGTGTGAGTCCTTTGCTCCTATTCTTTTTCGGGGGGGATAATTTTCTGTGCTAGTGGTTTCTATGTGTTTAGCTTTTTGGTACAAAGGATTGCTTACACAAAATAATAAAAATATATTTTGTTATTTTTGGGTTTGGGTTTAGGTTTGGGTTGACTAGATATTGGATTTATAGGGTTCTAATTCTACTGTCCAATAGTTGACTATATTTTTCATTTCCTAAACTCTTGTTTTTATTGTATTGGAGGGCTTTGATTTTTTTAATGTATTTTTTCTCATTGAATGAGTGTTTTAAATAGGAAAATATTTTCCCTTTTGGTTAAGATTTTGTTGTCATAAGTGTTGTAAATAGAAGAAGGTTTTCATTTTCGGTTCAAATTTTTTTTATGTAAACTTAAGGTTTTTGCTAATCAGTTGTTAGTTGGTCTAGTTCGGTTTGGTCTCAGTCTAGTCCCCTTTTTTTCAGGTCTGGATGTCCAGTCCTTAGTCCATGCTCTAGCCTTAATTTAATCTTCGTTCCAAGAAGTTTTAGTCTAGGTTTGGACCATTGAACAATCGTATCTATTCTTCCACCATAATCACATATACATATACATATATACACACACACACACACACACACACACACACACACACACACACACATATATATATATATATATATATATATATATACACACACACATATATATACACGTGTGTGTGTGTGTGTGTTCCATAATTTAATTTTCAACAATAGCATCATAACCACCACTCAAAACCTAATTTCCACCCCAAAGGATTGTAGGATTTGGCTGATTTGCTATATAAATGGCCTTATTTTTGTAAAAACAACCTTCCTTACTAATCATTTGAAAAAAGAAAAAGAGTTGCCTGTTGATGAATAAAGGTTTATGGCATTAAGAAAACTATCAAGGAAATAGAACCTATGTTCTTAGGCCTCTTATTATGTTAACTCGTGCATAACTCAAGATTACATTTTTAAAGTCAACTTTTTTTTGAAATAACCATTAAATAAGTTTATTAGGATTACAAAATAGGTTTACACAGTAATAAATTTGTAATTAATTGATCCAAAAATAGTGTGCTCACATCAAAGAAGGCAATTGGGGGATCAAGATTTTTTTCCCCAGCCCAAAAAGCCTCTTTTACGGAAATTCATTTCGATGGACCACATTCTCTTAATGAGCGAGTGACATTGTTCCCTGGAATAATTTGAGCTTATTTATGCTTATTCTTATATGAATCATTAACGGTGGGTTGAGCCAAATAACTATAAGGTTGCAAAGGAAATTGCAAGAATTGAAAAGTGAAGGCTCTCAGGTTGATACTAGATATAGGGAGTTGAAGGCTTCAGATGAAGAAGGTAGTCATGTGGAGGAATGTTCTCATATGGAGTCACAATTTGGGTACAATGAATGGACTAAGATTGAATATGAAGTGTTAGCCAAAACCCCTGAAGTAGAGATTGTGAATTTAGGATGTACGGGGGATGTGTTAAGTACCATTTCTTCTAGCCCAGAAACTTCTTGTGCGGCAGGTGATTTACTTGCACTGCCCTTAGTTGGGAAACTAAATATCAAGGATGAGATGCCAAATCAATTGGGAGCGGAATTTGATAAGGTGAGTACATATTTCAGTTCGACAATAACGTCTACAACACGTGAATAGGATGGGAAGAACATTAATCCTGCCACATATCCGACATTCTCAACGATGGGCAATAATAGTTCTGTCGATCTTACGTTCCATGTATGAATGAAAACTAACAAAAGATGCACATAAAGATCAAGATGCACACAAAGATCTCTTCTGCTGTCTTACTCAACTTATAATAGAGTCATGCAAGGAAGAGCAATGGGATTCTATTATAGCATAACAATGATCTATTTTGTTGTTCGAGCTCAGTAAAGGGATAGTAATAATTTATAGGAATGGGCTTTGTCAGAGAGTAAGCAAATAGTAGAGCTTATCACGGAGGATACTCCAAGCGGCATTAATGTGGTGGATTCAACCACTCACGGCACACAATTGGTATGTGAGGAGGAAGATCTGATGAGTGTTGTCCAATTTTCTAGACCAGCTGAAAAGTGTTCATGAAGGAAGGAGGAAAAATAGAAAGAAGAAATGTCAATCATGGCTAAGAAAAAAAATTCGATCAAACAGCCGACAACACTATTTCCACCACAGGGAGGTATGATTTTGCGTTATTTAACTGTAACCCATTTGAATGGCTCATAGAAGATTGGAAGTGTAGAAAGAGACTCAAGTGATGGATATGCAATGCGTGCGGCCACAGTCAACAAAAGAATGATCACCAAACTCAACTTCGAAAAAGGAATCTGAGATACTAGGTGTTGATGTTGTGAAGTTCATCATCAATAAGCAGCTTGTCAATCACATTGGAGATATTGAGGATTATAACCTTTGTAGCTATACTATTATTGGGTTCTCTAGGCTAATGTTTAAAGATGATGCTTCTTTTCTGTTGTAGTGATTAGGAATTTGTTTAGTAGTTTTTATGTTTTGGTTATAAAGCTTGTAGTACCCAGCAGACCTACAAAAATAGGCAAATTCTTATATGAGACAACCTCATGATAAGTTATTATGAGATGATCTGCGTGGCCTTATTTTTTAAAATTAAAGAGGGGGTGTCTTAGGAGAATGATTTCACTCTCCTTGCGTTTCCAAATTTTTTTTAAAAAAAATCTGGCAAGTTTCTCTCTACCAAAACTCTTCAGTAAACCCTTATTCTCAAATCGCTTAGGATTTAGTTCATCTGGATACAAGCTCTTTTTCTAGTTCAAAAATGTTATGGTTTCAACAAAATTCAGTTCCATTGAAATATTCATTGATGGTTTGATTCACCCCATTAATTCTATTTTAAGGTGGTAGATTTTCCTTTATTAGTGTGATTTCTGAAGTCGAACACCCTGTAGCACTAGTATATTGCTTTCTACGATTAATCATTGGTCATAACCCTCGTCGAGATTTGTTTTTACAAATACCATATAATTGTTTGTGATAGTAAAATTTTGAAACAAATTTATTCAGCACATCATTATTTGCATACTTCATAACTAATCTCTATGTAAGTTGTTGTCTTGGATAATTGTTTGGATTGAGTTGTTTAGATAGCTGTAAACTTAGTTGTAGACAAAATATGATATGATGAATTACAAAAAAAAAAAATTATATTACGTTTTTGAAAAACATTTCACTTGAAATATTGTCATGTATACAATTTAAGGAGAATTTTGATGTTTACAAAGGTGAGTGATAATTCATTGAAGGGTTATTAGTCGATTTAAAATAAAAAGTCACTCCACAATGAGTTATTCATTACCTTAGAACCTTTGAAAAGTCACCTATAAATGAGTCACTCTATAATGAGTTATTGATTGTTTTATAACCTTTAAAAATTCATTTATACAAATTATTAGTCGCCTAAAAAAAATTCACTCTACAATGAGTCATTAGTAAGCATAAAACCTTCAAAAAGTCACCTATGAATTATTTGTCACCTAACAAAATAGTGACTTTACAATGAATTATTAGTGATTTAAGGACTTCATAAAGTCACATATAAACTATTAGTCACCAAAAAAATTCACTCCACAATAAGCTATTAAGTATCTTAAAACTTTTAAAATTTTCCTATAACTGAGTTTAGCTAATTTTTTTCCACAAGCCTATCTCATTTTATATACATGTATTTTAATTGTTATCCCTTTTGTAAGATAAATAATCAGCTTTGCATGGTCATTAGTCATCTCACTGTAACTTTAACTTATTGTGATTATAGTCACTCCTTACAATCACGATAGTCACATAATTTTGATGGTAACTAGCTATTCCTGCAAACATCTAATGATTTTAGTTGTCATGATCACATATTACTAGCATATTATAAGCCCTCTATAGATTTGATTATAGTGTTAGCATTAATCATCTTTTAATAAAATTAAATTTCGTAATGTAAATAGTCACCTATCATCAACTATGTACTCGCCCCTCTTGATTATAAGGTCACCAGTAACTAACCACAAGTATTTGATTATAGTATTAACATTAGTCACCCTCTTAATAAAATTTTATGATGTAAATAGTCACCATTGTCAATTATTATAGCCAATCCTCTTGAATATAAAAGAGTCCTAAGTTACTAATCAAAAGTATTTGATGCTTGTTATATTAATAGTCATCCTCCGTTAGTTATAATAGTCAATTCTTATTACTAGATGTCCGTTAGTGTAGTCACTCATTTCAATTACACTTTCCACTAGTTGATAATAAGTCATCCATGCTTGTGAATTTAATCGTCATCCGTGCTAATTGCAAGGGTCAATTATCAATTGTATAATGAGCACCTACCCATGTTTATATATAGTGTAGAAGGGTTTGACATCTTGATGAATATGTGCTCACCCTCTAGAAACTATGTTAGTCATAGGTAAATAACCAATATAGTAGCCGCTTTTTGAGTTAGTTTGATGTAGAATGTTTGGCTTTTTCACAAGAGAGATGAAGATTCAAATTTTCATATGTTGTGTACGTATGCTTTTGCTTAGTTTCTCAGACCTCACGGCTTTTGTTTTCAATAGTCACTACTTGCTAATTAACTGGCAACTACTTACTAAATCTAATGGTCATCCATTTTCAAAGGATGTTGAGAGGTTCTCTAATAGTCAACCATTGGTAATCATTATGGTCACCTAATATAACAATAATAGTAAGTATGCAAAGAAGTACTTTGTCAATTAAATATAAAGGTTACCTATTAAACCACAGAGGAAAAAAGAAAGAATTCACTATATCCGCCCTCAATATGTTCTTGAAGACAACAAGAAAACAACAAAATACATAACCCAGGATTCTTGAATACAATACAAGGAATCTATATGAATCAACTGCACTTATTCCGGAAGTATGCATCTCTTCAATTGTCGTTACTTTCTCTTTAGTCATCTTTCAGTTTGACTGAAGGTAATTATCTAAATCACCATGCACCAGAGGATAATTATGAGCTAAGATATGATCAACAACTTCATATTTCCCATGTTTAGCTTTGTTTGCCTTTACACCCTTATTAAACCCAGCACAAGAGCAGACAAAATACTTTTCGGTCACCTTATTGTCTTCATTCATTGTTCTTCTTTGTATTGATCTCCTTATACTAAATCGAACAGTATGTGAGTGTCGATGATCTAAAATCTAATATATCGTCAATTGTATCCCTAGTACATCCAACCAAAGATCCCAACAACTAATCATCTGACTTATGTCGTTCAATCACTAACTGCTCCTCCATTTGTATTTTGTAAATCGTAGAACACAAAGCTGATGATAATTAGTCATGCAAGCAAAACATATATACTTAGTCCTGCAAAACATAATCAGTACTATGTGGCAGACATATTGAGTCATACAAAGGTATTTTTGTCACCAAAAGATCTTAAAATTATATTTGTTACACATAATTAACTTTAATAGTCATGACTATTAATTACGGGGTAATTAGGGTTATCGATGATCACAGTAATCCATTAAAAACCTAAATAGTAATCTATACTATCAACCAAAAAAATGAGTCATGTTTTAAAATTAGTGACCTCTAACTTATTTTATTGGTCACCTATAATTTTGAAAGCTTTCATTCCACTTTGAAAATAAAATTGGTGCTACATGCACAATGATGATAGTCACACATTACTGTATTATTAGTCACTCATCATAATAATGTATGATTATTTAACATAGTAATGTATGACTAATGTTTACTATTTTCATGATTGAATATACTATTCTTATGACTAATTACGATTTCGAGTGACAACTAAATATGGGCTCAAAATTAAATGACACACCACTATTAACGTATTATAAGAGTGGCTATTTCTGACTATTTTTGCCTCTAGTTGCACTATTCATGATTGAGGATTTTTAAAATAATATTAGTTACACACAAGTAGGATAACTGGTCATGATTGAAAATTAAAGACTAATTAGGATTTTATTACTCATCAATACGTAAGTAGTTACCTATACATCAAAAATTCATACATCAACTATTCAAATGGTGTTGGTCACCCACACAAATGGTAATTGGTCGTGCACAACATGCGTAGTCATACCCGACTGATTAGGGTTTTCCATATAGTCACATCCAAACATCTCAACGCAAAAATAAGATCCATCCTCTATCACGAGTGAAGGCCTTAAAAAAAATGCCTTCCATTGATCTAGACATTTCCTATATTTCCATCACTCTTTGTTGGATTCTTATTATTTCATCTATAACCACCATATCCATATAAAACATAAGATGTGCGCCTAAAATTTGAGAATGAAGAAATTCATCAACCATAATCAAAACTCTCAAAAAAAATAAAAAATGATGATGACAATTTAATAACTTCAGTGAAGAAATTCGAAATTGAGGTCGTATGACTCTTTCCACATACCTTGACTGACAAAACGATGGTTATGAAAGAATAGTCAGGAAAGCCTCATTGTGGTGATCGATGAAGGGGCAGTGTGGCAGGAGAAAGCAAGAAACAAGAGAAGAGAGTGAATCGGTGGTCCTTACTTATTTCGCAGACGGTGGTGACGATGAGAGGACAATGAGGGGATGACAAGAGGACAAAGCGTATCGGATGTTATGAATGAAGCAGGCAATGAGGAGACAAGGATTTTTTTAAGGTTTTATACGCATGTGTAATGCACACACGGGCGACGAGAGTGGATATCTAATTGGAGTTTATGATGTGGCTAATATGTCTCATGGTATGTTATCGTGAAACAGTCTCATACAAGACTTACTAGAAAAAAAAATCATTAACAATGGGAAGGCAACTGACATTGGGCAAGGTAGGGGTACCATAATTATTTCTCTGTAAAATATCGATGCAAAAAAGGAAAGGAGAAAATGGAACACTAGACACCAAATTATTGTTAGCTATGTTGGATCGTTTTCAAATTAAATCAGTTCATGTTCCAAAATAATATTACTTTCGATTTAATCCTTGTACCAACATAATCACACATAATCTTCTACGTTTTTTTCAATTTCTTGTTGGTTGAATTGGAAATTTGTCATATAAATATGAACAACAATTGGAAGAAATTTCAAATAGCTTTTAGTTTAATTCAGATACGCTTGCATTACGTATTTGTGGTTAATATTTTATAATCCTATTTTAGGTTTAGATTTGTACTCCATCTAAAGCTAATCATAATCTATTTGACTTCTTTCATATTGAAATAAGTTTGGCCCAAACAAAAAAACGACTTGGTACTTCGTGCCAATATTACTAGTATTTCAAAAACGTTATTGAACCATTGAACAATAAGCACTTAAGGATTACTCAAGTGATAAGCCTAACTTGCTTATTTCGAACCAAAGTTAAATTTGTTTAATCATTTTGATTACAACCAACCCAAATGGTAATGGAATGGATGAGATCAAATTGGTTAAAGATTTCTTTTTGTTTTTTTTCCTTTTTAAAGAGGACGTGCGTCTAGGATTTTGATAAAAAGATTTTTTATCGCTCCTTTAATCATTGACAAAATTCAAAAAACAATTAAAATCAAAAAGTGATTGTCCTATTAATAAGATGAAAACACACTACCTATTTGAGGACGATAAGAAAATCATTGTACGAGTAATTAATCTAATAATCTACCCTAAATATGAAACACCAAAATAAGTTATCACAACCTCCCCGTTAAAATTGTAAAGAAATTCTAATATTCTATAAAGTACCAAGCTGTGGCATCAAAGTTGAAATAGAGAGGTCCTGCTAGCTAACCATTCCATATACTAGTTGTTAGGACTGGTGTTAATAGGGGTGCTCTCTTGGTTAGCCATTCCACAAACTATACAATTTACTACGTAGAACTGGGTGGACACCTCAATTGTCCACCCGGGCCCACAATTAGCGGTTTTGGGTTTAAGCAACTACCCAGCCCAATATATCTCTCGTTTTTTATAAAAAAAAGAAATTCAAGGTTCTCAAGTTTTAAAAATTGCGGTTTTCATTCGCCCCGCTGCTACATTCCATTACTAATTGCTCTGTGCTGCTTCAATTGCTTTAGAGGTCAGCAATTAATTCAATGGCTGGGTTTGATCTTAATGCCGCTATTGAAGTTGAAGATTCACCAAACGCAAATTCTTTGCCAGGTTTGATAGTGATTTTCGATCTCTATTTTTATGTTTGGGTTTGGAACTTGTGTGCTTTAAATTTGCGTTCTGATGAGTTAATTTCAAGATTTTTCAACTAGATTGCATTCGTTGTTATGACGCCGTCTTTTGAAAATATAATGTAATTGTTGGTTTGAATATATTGTTGGTTTTTATGATTTGTTGCTCTGGATGTTTGCTAGAATGTTTGGTTTTTGTTTTGAGTTGTATATGGTACTTGTAATTATGTTAATACCGATTACGATACAAGTTGAACAATGTTTTTTTGTTTAATGCTTGAATATACTTCATTCTCTGTAAATTTTAGTTTGTGTAATATCAGAAACAATAGCTCACCATTATGAGTTCTGTGCTCACTAAATATAGTAGTTGGCTCACTAAGAAAATACATTTAGCTCATTGAGATTCAACTTATGCCCAGCAATCATAAATCAGTTGTGTGCTCACTAAATGTAATCACTATAATTAATTTTTGTGCCTAGCAGGTAAAAGAATAGCTCACTATAATCAGTATAACTCACTATAAAAAATTTGTTACCTTCTACTATAGAGCAGTTTTTTGCTCATTAAAAAAAACATTTGGCTCACTAGGATTCAGCTTGTGCTCACCAATTATGCATTATAGCTCATCACAAAAGTCATATTTGTTTTTGTAGATGATACTTTTATTGTTGCTATGTACATATGATAAAAAATAGCTCACCATAATTAGTTATGTGCTCACTAAATATAATTGTTATCTCACTAAAGAAATACATTTAGATCACTGGGATTCAGCTTGCACTCAGCAATCATAAATTGGTTCTGTGCTCACTAAATATAATCACTACAATCAATTTTGTGCCTAAGAGGGAAAACAACAGCTTACTATAATTAGTATAGCTCAATGTAAAAAATTTATTGCCTTCTACTATAGAGCAGCTTTCTGCTCGCTAAAAAAAATGTTTGGCTCACTAAGATTTAGCTTGGGCTCACTAAGATTTAGCTTGGGCTCACCAATTATGCATTATATCTTACCACAAAAATCATGTTGTTTTTGCAGATGATATATCATTTTTGCTATCTACATTAGATCGTTCTATTGCTAAGGTTGTTTATGTTGATGATTATGTTAAGTTTTATGTAATCCTACCAGTGTTTCAAAAGGTAAAGACATGGCTTCTTACAAAGGTAATATTATTGGTGGTGTGTCTAATTGTGTTGTGATTGGTAGGAAGAAATGTGCTGATATTGATGAATAATGTGTTGTTGAAGTGAACAAAGCTGATGAATCAGAACTGATTGGCAAAAGGGTCAGTTCTATAGATATAGCATTTGAGGTATACAATGAGTATGCTTTCCGTATGGGGTTTTCCATAAGATGCGACAAGTTAAGGAAAAGAGAGGGTTCACAAGAAGCACGTTCGAGGGAGTTTTGTTGCAGCAAACAAGGTGTTAAACGATGTCCTGGATTCATAATCATTGAAACTAATGGGCAATGGGTTTGTAAGAAGCATGACATGATTCATAATCATGAATTGCTTTTGGAAGATGAGGTTCATGAGTTGGGGTCACATAAAAAAAATTCGAGAAAGCTCATGTTAATTTTTTTCCAAAAGATGAGAAGAAATAGTATGAAAGTTTCCCATGCTTATCGGCTTCTAAGAAATGAGGCTGGGGGTTTGCCATTACTTGGGTTTAGCGGAATGATGCCTATAATAGTGCTATAAATGAAGTCAAGAGGACTTTAGACAGGGGCAATGCCAAATCATTTGATATGTGTTTTAGAAACTAGGTGTGTCAACAAGCAAGATTTTTTTTATAAGTTTAAATTGGATGAGGATGATTGTTTGATGAGCTTCTTTTGGAGAGATTCACAACTGAAATCTGATAACTTGTTGTTTGGTGATCTCCTTGTATTTGACATGACATATAGGACCAACCGTTATGAGATAATATGTGCAACTTTTGTTTGTATGAATCATCATGCGAAGAATGTTATGTTGGGATGTGGATTTTTGACGAATGAGAAGATTGAGAGCTTTTTTTGGTTATTTGAAACATTTTTAGAAGTTATGGATAATGTGCAGCCGAAAACTATGATGACGGACCAAGCGTTTTCTATGGCACTTGTGAACCCCTCTCTGTGTCTATTTATTAATGTGCTCACCAACTTATTACTTTCTGATCATTAACTTATTACTTTTTGCTCATCAAGGCTAGAAGTGCTTGCTCACAAAATTATACCTTTTTGCTCACAAAGCTTACATGTTTCTACTAAGTAACTTATTACTTTTTGCTCACTATTTTTGTGTGTTAGGCTAGTTGAAGAGTATAAATGTGCTGAAAATACCTAGTTGGTTAGATTATATCGGTTGAAAGAAAAATGGTGTCCAGCTTTTTACGAGGATGTTTTTTCTAGCGGCATTTTATCACCACAAAGAAGTGAGTCTACAAATGCTTCTTTGTCAAAGAGAGTCAATGCCACTTGCAGGTTTGAATTTTACAATATATTGTGTGATGTTATTACTGAGTGCATGATTAAAGAGAAGGACGAGAATGCAAAAAATAAGGATGGATTCCTTGAGATGTGCTTGCTACATCTTAGCCTTTTGCAACATGCTTCAAAAATCTATGCGAACAAGTAGTACGAAGTATTTGAGAATCAATACATCAAAGGTGAAGGGTGTTGTCAAGATCTTCTTAACTCAGGTGAAACCCCCTATGGTACAAAGCATACATATGTTGCTTATGAGGATCACTTTTCAAAGAAGTTTGAGTTTGTGGTTAGGTTTAATATTCCAGACCAAAATATTGTTTGTGACTGTAAAAAGTACAGTGAGAGTGGTATTCTTTGCTGCCACCATTTGCGTATTTTCAACATTCATTGTGTACCTAAAGTTCCTCATCAATATATTTTGAAACGATGAACTAGGCTAGCTAGACCCCCTGGGTTGTAGAAGAAGCTCCAAGTGTTAATGCAGTTGGTGTGCCTGGTTCCATATGGAGGGTATAGATGCATAGGTAGTTTGGGGCATTTCTTCTTACAAGTGAACCTAATACCCAAGCAAGAAAACCCTGTGAAAAACCTTTTTCCAAGTTAAAGGTTGATGTTGGCGTTGTTGTGGGTTCAGTTTAGATTTCTAACATAGAAAATGATCAACAGTCTAGCGCTAGTAATAAAATCATTGGTAATCCTAAAGGTTCTAGAAAGAAGAGTGAAATGAATGTAAGGAGGAAGAGTACATCAGAGAAGATATCAAATATTGTAAGATCCAAGAAGGTAAGGTTTTCCTTAAGGAATGGAGGAGATGTATCACAACCTCAGGTTAAATTCTATTCACAATTTTACTGAATGAGTTATATTTCTTATACTAATATCTTTTTAGAGTTTACTAAGTTTGTTGCTAAGCCCAGTAGAAATATGCTGTGTTTTGGCTCACTAAAAGTGTTAATACACTCACTAATATAGTATATCTCCTCAATACAAATATGTATTAGCTCACTACATTTTTCAGTTCTCACATTGTTAGTCTTACATGTTCCAGTTACTACATTTATACGTTGGCTCACTAAACATATGTATATGTTCACTAAAAATATGTGTTTCCTGCAATGGTTTAGGTTATTGCTGCATGTTCATCTAATCCAGCAGGTGCATCTAATCCAGCAGTATATTTTAATGAAATGTATAGGGCTTTTAGCTTGATTTTTAATGAAAGGTTGAGGCAGCTAAATGGCTGTAGCATTCTTACCAATCATTTGAATCCTACTTCTAAAGCTGCTAGCATTCAAGGGTAATATGCTCACTAATATAGTGTATCTGCTCACTAAATGTGTATTGGCTCACTGATATAGTGTATTTGCTCACTACAGTTATACTTTAGCTCACTAAAGATATGTATATGCTAATTTATTTTATGAAATAGGTTACCTGGGAATCGAGTATGAAATTTTGATATGATCATAGGTTTTTTATTTTGTATGTGTTTATCGTTTTCTTTCATGTTCTGTAACAATTATATTTTGCTTACTATAAGTAATGTGAGTTATGCAGGTTTGAGGACATGACATTGGCTTCTAAAATTAACAAAGTTTTTTGCATCTGGCGCATACTATATTTTTTTTTAAACAGAACTTCAAATGTAAATTTGTATTTGACTAATAAATTCAAAACTTGTGTTTTTATTCAGTATGATTAATAATTTTAAAGTTTATAATAGGTTAAATATTTTTGAAACTTATAATAGGTTGCTCAATGCTGAAGAATCATAGCTCACTAATTTTATCTATTAGCTCACTATAATTTACAAAACTATTTTCAACTTTTTTGATGATTTAACATTATAAAAGAATAGTATTCTATGACAATGACATTATGTACACGTCAACATTTGAATAACTTTGTTAATAATACTTGTAAGTTTATATCATACTAGTGGTCACTAGTTTTGCCTGCTTGCCCACTGGAATTAAGCATAGTAAAAGATATGAAATATTTAATAATAAATGCCGCATAATAGTACTTCACCATCATTAAGTGTAAACATAATAATAGTGTTTCATCTGAGAGTATTAGGCACATTAGTTCCTAGAGTTAGTCTAACTAAAGCAAGGTTCATTACTCATACTGTTGGCATTTGAGGTTGGCTTGATTCTGCATTCATTTCTGTCTACCGTTTATCATAGAACTCCTTTGCTTGCCTCTTCACTCTATTCTTGTATATATTTTCTTCATTTTTAATGATCTCATAGCAGTACCATGCTCTCATTATATCAAACAGATTTTTGTCTTGTATGTGCATAAATAGGTGTTATACTTATTTCAAGATATTTTTGTAGAGAAAACATTTTGGTAGACTTCATATGCCTCATGCAGAATATTGCACAGTCTGTAACATTATCTGTTGTTCTCCATGGCATTCTCATTCGCACTGCTTTTATTTTCTTGACAATTTCATGTTTAGGACGGCCAACACTGTCCTAAAGAAATCTCCCAAAAGCTCTTGCTTGTGCACAACCAACATTTTTGTTCATCTCACCAGAATTGTTTAACAGCTCACCAAATATGTGTGTTAGCTCACTAAGCAACAATTTGTCCATCATTGATTTTCAGCACACTACATATGTGTGTTAGCTATAATGCCCCTATGTTAGCTGTAATGCCCCCAAAATGCTAATGACATGATTTACGAAAAACTGAAGCGGAAGACTTAATAATAGAAGGCGCTACTGCCGTCTTGATAAGGACAAGGCTTACTAAAACCATTTAATCTTGCAACTTATGTTCACAATCACAATATCTATTAAACTGAAATACTTCAAAACTAAAGTCCATAATAGTTCAACTTCAATACAATCAACTTAATCATACCATGTGCTAACTCGCACTCTACACTACATAAGTATAATGAATGTAGACCCAACTTGACCCTGAGGTTGATCTCAACATTCATGCTATGCTGAATCCACTATGAGCATCTGTTGACTTCCAAAAGGGCTTGCTAAATGGAGAAACACGCGATACTTGATCACCTAAAATGGAAAACATGAAAACAATTTGAAAATGTGAGCTAAAACTCAGTACATGCAATCCTATATTGTAAAATGAGCGTAGAGACACTGTTAATGGGTACCCGCCTTTGCAATTCATTTAGTTTGCAATAGCAATGAAAATGAAAGTAATATGAAACTGAATTGCTTATTATTATCTGGATGTGAACCCCTTGCAATGATATGATCCACCCATAGATGTACACCTGCCAATCCGATCAAGAGTTGGCCTGAAGTTGCACGGGTAAATGATAGGCTGATGCCCTATAGATGATAACTGACGAGGTCACAAGTTAAATGGCAAATCGCTATATAAATTGATTCATTGATAAACTCATTAAGAGTTGTAACTTAATAAACATGTTATGCTTTCTGAAGATACAAACAATGGACATACCTTGAGTCTTTAAAAATGTCATCTAACTTGATTAATATGTTTTGACTTGATAACACTTATGCATAATGGGGAACGATAACTAGGCCTCAACCGTGTTTCATAAATGTCATTGTAGGTATGTTTAGTTAGCAAATGATCCTTACTCACATAATTGAGCAAGTAAAAGTATGTGTAATAAAAATTGAGTAATTAAATGGTATACAGAACTTGGGTATTTCAATATAACTTCAAAACTGAATCAATAAAAGTAATTAAATCCGATATAAAGTAAATAAAAGTAAAATAGACCACAATAAGATAAATGCGATTACAAAGGAAAAGGCCTTGATGGTGATAAAAGAGGGAGTGGTTGTGATCTTTTCTAAGATTGGTTGCTGATACGGGTTTAAGGCTCGCGGATGTATAGCTTGGTTCAAGAAAACAACGAGTACACTAGATTGGCTTGATAAATATGTTTGATACATCCTGAATTGAGTAAATAATAAAGGTTTGAGGCCAAGAGAGATATATCTTGGTTTAAAATAGCATAAACTGTAATAACTTGAACTTATAAATATGGTTTTAGAGTCAAAAATTCTCCACACCTCCCATAATTCATTTATAAATCCATTAGATATAGAATTCCACCCTAGATGAATCATTGAACTCAATAGTAGCTATAAAGCTCACTAAACTTGGTATTTTCTTTGTAAAATCCTTAATTGATTCAAAGCTCATAAACAAGCTCCCAAATTGTATACTTGTCTTCTTCTTTCTCATTAATCAAGCTAAAAGCTCCATGAAAGTCCATCAATATTCATTTCCTCCTTAAATGACCTTATTTAGCCCAAAATACACAAAATAAGTGCATGATCAATCTCACTCTATCTTTATTATTGCTCTTTACACAATTACTCAAAATGCTTTAAAAATCACCAAACTCCAAAATGCTCAACCAAAATTCACGAAATTTTATAGGAAATTTGAAAATAATATACACAATCTATAGTACAATTTTCAAAATTTATAACTTTCACCCTTGACCTCAAATGGAGACCTAAAACCCTAGTATGGAAAGAATAAAAAGTCTCGAAAAACTTTTATTCACAACACAAAGCATGATTCCCACAATAGAGTTCCCAAAATGGGGCTAGAATACAAGTATGTCAGTTTTGATTGAACCTGCACAGTTCTAGCAAGACAGCCATAACTTTGCCTACAGAACTTGGATTAAGGTGATTCAAATGCCATTTGAAAGATAACTCATTGATCTAGCTTCCCACCAAAATTCATAATTTTTTGACAAGCCACAAATTACCAATTTTTTCCGGAACAGACCCTTATTTTCGGGCCCTTCACAGCTTGCTGCCTACTTTATTATCCTCCTTTTTTACATAATTACCCCCTAAAATCACTTGTTGAAATCACCAAACCATGGGCTGACCCTCAACATCACTTTAGACAGCCATAATCCATAATTTTTACTTCATAATCATCCAAGATTCATTTTCAATCTAATAACATATCCAACATCATAAATCACCTCATGTGATCCAAATGAACATATTTAATACAAAAACTCAAATCAAGCATGATCATGAAAACCCTAATTCTTGCTTGCTCAAGTGAACATCCAAATAACCATAATTGGCTTCAAAATGATCATCTAACATCATATTTTTCATGATTTATAACACAAATCATAGCAAGATATATAAACAAGCTCAAACTCATACTTGCTTAATTTCAAGTCACTTGATCATGTTCTTGATCAAATACTCATAACTCTGAACATCTCTAAACGCAATAAAAATTGCATAATAACTCTCAATTTGATCATCCAAACATAGCCTATAAATAAAACAACCATAAAACTCAAAATATAACAAGTTGAGGTTTTGGGTATGCCTTACTTTAGGCTTGAATTAGCGGGAGGAAGGGGCTGTTTTGAGTGATCTTGGTGGTTGGATGTGATAGCTGGCAGCAAGGGGAAGTCAGGGCAGTCAAGACGTGGCCGGAAAAGTGGCTAGAAAAGTGGTCGGAAACCACCAATAGTGGCGGCACAAGGGGCAATAGCTGCTGCCCCTATTCCGGCAGCACTAGTGTAGGGGGGAGAGAGAGAGCAATGGAGAGCTTATCTCTTCATTTTGTTTGTATGAATTTTTGATGAGTCACTTGGTTAATGTTAGCTTAAGTATGGCTGAAAATGTAGAGTCATAAAGTACCTTTTTGCTAATCAAAAACCTTGTTGCTTTGGGCTTAAATGGTTGGTTTTGGGCTTGATTTTGGGCTCAAAATAATTCAAAGTTGCATTAAAAATTTTATAGGGCTCGGGATTAAATTTTTCCAACATTAGGAAAATAGATGCTCGCTAAATCATGCTTACTGAGGCCTAATGTCGATTCACCTGATATTTAATCAATCAACGAAACTTGAATTGACAATAAATGAAACTTGAATTGCAAAGTAGGACACAACATGAAATATCTCCCAACCAGGATGATTAAATATGACAAATGAAGGTGGAAAATTTGAATAGCATAATAGAATTCGTTAGCTAAATAAACTGGGTGTAATTGAATTAATAAACATGATTTGGTTAAATAAATAAACATGACCAATTAAACAAATAACCATGATTAATTAAACAAATAAACATGATTTAAATAAATAAATATGGTTTAGGGTTGGGCTATTACAACCTTCCCCCCTTAAAGAGTTTCGTCCTGGAAACTTATAATTTTTGACCATGAATGCCATGCCACCTCAAGTATGGATAGTTGGTTTTCACTGCTTCCTTCCAAAAAGGTATGATTAGCCCAAAGTGTATAGCTGCTTAATCCTGCGGTTGAATATCTAGATCCTCAGTGACTTCACTGGCTTAATTACTTTGGTTAAAAATTGATATTCTCATCAAAAGAAAAACTTGTTACTGCAAAGGAAGTACTCTACTCTACTGGTTCTCTGTCTTGACCACTAATAAGTATGGAAACCATTGCATTTCTTAATAAGTACTCTGATACTGACTCATAAATTCCAATGTAACGAGGACTCAATTATCTCTGATATCCAGTCTCCTGACACCCTTGACTAGATAAGCCCTTTGGAATACTTTATATCTCATCTGAACTTTGATTGTCTCCTTCTTTGGTCAATATGACCATATGACTCTTATGTAGTCCTATTGTCACCTTAGCATGTACTTAAACTGTCTCATTATTCTCGATGCTTCTTCTAGCTTACTCTAATACAACTAGACATTATTTGAGATTATGCCCTCATCAAAATGTCCTCATCTGATGTTCTTAATGCATCACATGATCTTCCCTCATCAGACTAGTCTAAGATCTGCTCTAAGTCTGAATTAAACGCTAGAATAAGCATGGTTAGAGATAAAAATGATGGAATTGGTAGTCAAGTGAGTCATTAGGAATAAAATAAATAAACAATGAGACTAGAAAAGATTTATAAAGGAGGGATTAACCTGGAGTGGTTAGATTAAAGATAACCATAAGTGTAGCATGAATTGTGAAATATAATGCCAAAAGAATTGCGGTTTATAAATATGGATCATAAAGGGTCCAATAAATAATTAACCAAGGAGAAAGATGGCCCGGTTATACTCGACTTTAACTGATGAATTGGAAACAAGATGACTAGCAACTGAGCTTCGACTAGGTGACTTTATTGCCACAAGCAACAAGATAAGTGCAATAGATAGATGGGACAAGCAATGTGTAATGGATAGATAAATGAATTGGATAAGAAAAGTGCAATAGATTGACAAATAGATCGGATAAGCAAAGTGCCAATGGATAGATAAAGAGATTAAGCAAGCTATAATAAGAACATGCCTTTACTCATATGAAGCCAATTTAAGTACAACAATAAGATTAAATAGAGAATGCGAAAGTTTATTTATTAGAATGTAAGATATATGTGTGGGAGTCAAAGTTCAAAATAAAGAGAGTAAGGGGATTATGACATTTGCAATCACCCACACCAACGAGAGTTGAATTACGTTATGAATTCAGAATAAGTTATGTGAGTTTAGCATTATGAATAAATGAGATGTAAGGTAGATGTGTGAATTGGCTCTCAGCAGAATGAACTACAACTCATGATCATGAAATAAAGATGGTGAAGATCAAGAGCATTGGAGTGTTGACAACCATATAAGGTCAAACAAAAATGTATTGCACATTTAACAATGGGTTTGCAAAGACATGGAAGATCATACTAATGGGAAATATTGGGTTGAAATGCAAGGGAGATTAAACAATATTGGATAGTATCAACTTTTGAAGATGAGACAAGCAAACAATTCTAAGAATTACTATAAAAGGCCATTCTTATAAAAGATAAACTGTGGTTACATGGTTTAGGTGTGATATCTTGACCTCAAATCATTCCTAAAAAAGACTTCTGTTGTTGGCAGTTAATCCTATAAATCATTTGTTCGAGGTATAGGGCACTTGTTTTTGATAGTGATCTTGTTCAACTCTCTATACACAGTACACAACCATAATGTTCTAACCTCCTTCTTCACACATATAAAACTAGGGTTTTCTAGGTGACACACTTGGTCAAATAACTCACTTCTATAATAACTCATATTACTAAATCTTTGGTTCTTTGAACTCTGCTGGGGGTCATATGATAGGGGCTCTAAAAATGGATTGACCACCTAGAACTAGGTTGATCTGAAAATCAATATTTCTTCGTGAGAAACAGTCCTGATAGTCCTCAGATGGAACATCTCTAAATTCACCAACTATAAATATAGATATATATATACTGAGTGTGGCTGACAAAACACTAACACAGTAACTTACTTGTTTACACAGTGTAGTTAGGGTGAAAATAGGGCTTTTCTTCCCTCGGTCCACAGAAACACACGCCTAGTCTTTCCTCATTTCTCAAGCTAACCTTAAGATCTTTACAAGTCATCTTCTATAAGTACAAAATCAGTTCATCCCCATAATGATAACAAGGTATGCCAATCAAACTGGATTGAATGCCCAATGAATATACTTCCAGCAATACTAATAGAGGCATACTTATAAAAGATAACACATTCAACTGCCTACTGGTCTCACTAAATTTGAAAGACAGGGGGACGATCTAAAGTGTAAAGAGATGTAATCACACTATGAACTCTTGCAAAGATATTTTTTTATTGGTTATAAAGAACCGGCATATAAGCTGAATGAATGAAAGGACAAAGATTCGTAATAAAAGAGGTAAGGCATATAAATGTCTTGTATATACAAGATATGTAGTTTATTCATGATGGTCATGATAGTAAAGTAAATGAATAATGTTATGAAGTTGAGAGGGAGTATTAAGTAATGAAGGTGAAGAAATGTAGCAGATTAACCAAAGTGGCTTTTGAAAAGTCATACGGTATCCGTATGTGAGTAAAATGACAAAGATAAGGGTCAACACTACTAGAAGGAAAATTTTATTCATCGGGTGTTTGAAACAACAATACATCAAGATGAAGGAGTCAGTCTTATGACTGAACATGATGACATCCATTAATAACACATTTTGCAGTAAATGGAAGTCTTGAGTAGGCATATAAATTTCAAAATTGCTAGCAGATGGAAATAGCACAAATCATTATTTATCATTAATAAGATGGGCTGTACTAGTAAAGAAAGAATTTCCAAAATAATTTGAGTAATGATATGCAGTCATGGCCATAGAGTAGTATGCCTACATAACGTTACGGTGTTATAGAAACACAAATAATATGGATACACTTAATTGTTGAAAAAGCGTTTAATAACTAGGTCTGAAGCAACCAAAGGCTTTCAAGCAATAAATGAATAGTGCCCAAATAGAAGAAAGGAGTTAAAGTAGGTGACAGTAAAAATATGGACATAGTGATGACTGAACTGTAAGTAGAATGGATCAAATATGCTTAGGAAGAACTGCAAATCACACAGTAACGCATATTGGGGTTATTATAGGCACTATTATAGAAACAGAAAATTAAACGATTATGATTGTCAATGTTTGAATCGCCTATAAGAAAGGTTGCTCAGATGTGTTTAAAGAACTCCCCACAGACCACATTTTCCATAAACTCTCCATTAGAAATCAAGAGAGTGTTAGCGGCAAAGAAATGATGCCTCTGAACAATTCAAGGTAACTAGCGTAGAAATAAGTCAATGATAGGAAGTAATGGGAGCATTACTGATGTAAGGTCATTAGTGTCAAAACCAGATAATTCCTATACATGGCAGCTTAATCTTACCTGTACCACACATATAATGTCAAGTAGCACACCATAAGCTACTAATTGTTATCACCATACATAAGCACTCATTGTAGTGTTAATCTCATACTGGTTCACCTCAAAGATATTACCCCACAAGGCATTTCCTCATCTAGAGGTTTACATCTAACTTGACACTGTATTAATCCCTTAAGAAGTTGCAAATGACATCCCCACATCGGGTTTCAAACATCACTGTACCCAAGATCAGGTATATTAACACACCTCACTAAAACTCTCAAATCCTGGGGCAAAACGGACAGAGTTTTGCCTAAAAACTGACTAAAACCCAGCTTAAAGCCTTACAATAGATACCTGAAATGGAGAGAAACACTTCAATAGCTCAACAGCCACACGCTGGAGTTCATAACTCAACGGGTCAAACACCCGGAGTGCACCATTACAAAAATTTAAACAAATGAAAGAAATGAAACATACAATATAACTTCTAGATAAATGAGAGCATGCCCCACTAACAGGTCACCCAAATGGTTCCTCGCTCCGACTTGCTAATGCTCGGATATCAGGATATTACCAAATGATTGGGTCACCCACATGAAAATGGTTTCTCTTTATATGCCCGTACATATGAACTTATAGTCAATAGCTCATTTAACTGGTCCAACATAACTTATACACACCTTGATAGCTAACTCATAAACACTTGATAGCTCACAGTGGCCCTTAAAAACTTAGCTGTGATACCAAATCTATAACGCCCCCAAAATACTAATGACATGATTTAAGAAACTGAAGCAGAAGGCTTAATAATAGAAGGCGCTACTGCCATCCAGATGAGGACAAGGCTCACTAAAACTATTTAATCTTACAACTCATGTTCACAATGACAATATCTATTAAATTGAAACACTTCAAGACCAAAGTCCATAATAGTTCAACTTCAATACAATCGACTTAATCATACCATGTGCTAACTCGCACTCCACACTACACAAGTATAATGAATATAGACCCAAACCTGACCCTGAGGTCGATCCCAATATTCATGCTATGTTGAATCCACTGTGAGCATTTGTTGACTTCATCACCTAAAATGGAAAACATGAAAACAATTCGAAAATGTGAGCTAAAACTCAGTACATGCATTCTTATATTGTAAAATGAGCGTATAAACACTGTTGATGGGTACCCGCCTATACAATTCATTTAGTTCGTAATAACAATGAAAATGAAAGTAATATGAAACTGAATTGCTCATTATTATCTGGATGTGAACCTTTTACAATCATACGATCGATACATAGGTGTACACCTGCCAATTCGATCAAGAGTTGGCCTAAAGTCGTGTAGGTAAATGATGGGCTGATACCCTATAGATGATAACTGACGGGGTCATAAGTTAAATGGCAAATCGCTGTATAAACTGATTCATTGATAAACTCATTAAGAGTTGTAACTTAAGAAACATGTTATGCTTTCTGAAGATACAGGCAATGGACGTACCTTGAGTCCTTAAAAATATCATCTTACTTGATAAATATGTTCTGACTTGATAACACTTATGCATAATGGGAAATGATAACTAGGCCTCGACTCTGTTTCACAAATGTCATTGTAGGTATGTGTAGTCAGCAAATGATCCTTACTCACATAATTGAGCAAGTAAAAGTATGTGTAATAGAAATTGAGTAATTAAATGGTATACATAACTTGGGTATTTCAATATAACTTCAAAACTAAATTAATAAAAGTAATTAAATTCGATATAAAGTAAAGGAAAGTAAAATAGATCACAATGAGATAAATACGATTACAAAGGAAAAGGCCTTGATGGTGAGAAATAATGGAGTGGTTGTGGCCTTTCCTGAGATTGGTTGCTGATACAGGTTTAAGGCTGGCTGATGTATAGCTTGGTTCAAGATAATAGCAAGCACACTAGATTGGCTTCATAAATACATTTGATACATTCTGAATTGAGTAAGTAACAAAGGTTTGAGGCCAATAGAGATATATCTCGGTTTAAAATAGCATAAACTGCGATAACTTGGTCTGATAAATATGGTTTCTGAGTCAAAAATTCTCCCCACCTCCCATAATTCATTCATAAGTCCATTAGATATATAATTCCACCTCAAATGAATCATTGAACTCAATAGCAGCTATGAAGCTCACTTAACTTCGTATTTTTTTTGTAAAATCCATAATTGATTCAAAACTCATAAACAAGCTTCCAAATTGTATACTTGTCTTCTTCTTTCTTATTAATCAAGCTAAAAGCTCAATGAAAGTCCACGAATATTCATTTCCTCCTTAAATGACCTTACTTAGCCCAAAATACACAAAATGAGTGCATGATTAATCTCACTCAATCTTTATTATTGCTCTTTACACAATTACTCAAAATGCTTCCAAAAATCACCAAACTTCAAAATACTCAACCAAAATTCATGAAATCTTATAGGAAATTTGAAAATAATATGCACAATCTACAGTACAATTTTCATAATTTATAACTTTCACCCTTGACA
The DNA here is from genome assembly GCA_029747015.1 of Carnegiea gigantea. Taxonomy (NCBI): domain Eukaryota; kingdom Viridiplantae; phylum Streptophyta; class Magnoliopsida; order Caryophyllales; family Cactaceae; genus Carnegiea; species Carnegiea gigantea. The sequence continues at coordinate 9,861 of JAKOGI010003648.1, read as the reverse complement.
TCAAATGGAGACCTAAAATCCCAATATGGAAAGAATAAGAAGTCCCAAAAAAATTCATTTACAGCATAAAACATGAATCCTACAATAGGGTCCCCAAAATGGGCCTAGAACACAAGTATGTTAGTTTTGATTGAACCTGCACAGTTCTAGAAAAACAGTCATAACTTTATCCATAGAACTCAGGTTAAGGTGATTCAAAAGCCATTTGAAAGACAACTCATTGATCTAGCTCTCCACCAAAATTTATAATTTTTTGACTAGCCATGAATTACCAATTTTTTTCTAGAACAGACCCCTGTTTTTAGGCCTTTCACAGCTTGCTACCTACTTTATTATCCTCCTTTTTCACATAATTACCCTCTAAAATCACTCGTTGAAATCACCAAACCATGGGGTGACCCTCAACATCACTTTAGATAGTCATAATCCACAATTGTTACTTCATAATCATCCAAGATTCATTTTCAATCCAATAACATATCCAACATCATAAATCACCTCATGTGATCCAAATGAACATATTTAATACAAAAACTCACTTAAATCAAGCATGATCATGAAAACCCTAATTCGTGCTTATTCAAGTGGACATCCAAATAACCATAATTGGCTTGAAAATGATCATCTAACATCATATTTTTCATGATTTATAACAAAAATCACAACAAGATATGTAAACAAGCTCAAACTCATACTTGCTTAATTTCAAGTCACTTGATCATGTTCTTGATCAAATACCCATAACTCCAAACATCTCTAAACTCAATAAAAACTGAATAATAACTATTAATTTGATCATCCAAACATAGCCCATAAATAAAACAACCATAAAACTAAAGGTAGAGCAAGTTAGGATTTTGGATATACCTTACTTTAGGCTTGAATTAGCGGGAGGAGGGGGCTGTTTTGAATGATCTTGGTGGTTGGACATGATAGCTGGCAGCAAGGAGACGTCAGGGCAGACGGGAGGTGGCCGGAAACCACCAAAAGTAGCGGCACAAGAGGGAGTAGCTGCTGCTTCTGTTCTGGCAGCACTAGTGTAGGAGAGAGAGAGCAATGGAGAGCTTATCTCTTCATTTTATTTTTGTGAATTTTTGATGAGTCATGGATGTTAGCTTAAGTATGGCTAAAAATTTGGAGTCATAAAGTACCTTTTTGCTAATTAAAATTAATCATAAAGCATAGCTATTTATAGAAATAAATTGGCAAGTAGCTTGGGCCTTATTGTTTTGGGCTTAAATGGTTGGTTTTGGGCTTGATTTTAGGCTCAAAATAATTCAAAGTTGCATTAAAAATTTTATAGGGCTCGGGATTAAATTTTCTCAATGTTAAGAAAATAAATAATTGCTAAATCATGCTTACCGAGGCCTAATATCAATTCACCCGATATTTAATCAATCAACGAAACTTGAATTAACAATAAATGAAACTTGAATTGCAAAGTGCGACACAACATGAAATATCTCCCAACCGGGATGATTAAATATGATAAATGAAGGTGGAAAATTTAAATAACAAAATGGAATTCGTTAGATAAATAAATTAGGTGTAATTGAATTAATAAATATGATTTGGTTAAATAAATAACCATGACCAATTAAATAAAGAACCATGATTAATTAAACAAATAAATATGATTTAAATAAATAAATATGGTTTAGGGTCGGGCTATTACATTAGCCCACTAAATATGTGTATTAGCTCACCAAATATGTGTGTTAGCTCACCAAAAATGTGTGTTAGCTCACCAAATATGTCAAGTCATCAAATATGTGTGTTGATTTATTCTAAATTAAATGAATCAGTGAGCATTTGAACATACCACTAATAGATGTGTTTCTTCATATGTGGTTTTGTATGAAGCAGTTATGTGCATGTTGTCCATAATGTCAAGTCTTTCTTCCTTTCAATCAAAGTAGAAGATGAAGAAGTGCTTTGTGTGATATACCGGAAAGAACACCTTCAAATTAGAAGATCAATATGATTATATAATATGGTAGTATAACACACAATAAAAATATATTAGATTAATATCTACCAATTGCAACTGTTTGGCCAATATCCATTTATCACATCTCTGAAATTCTCTCCCAAGTATTGTTTCAAAATCAATGTACCTTGCCTTTTCTGATTTTGCTGTATTTATTATGAGGTCCAAAGTTGACTGCATTTTTACATTAGTATCAGTAGGTGTTTGATCCTTTGTATTTGTGAACAGAAATAAGTATATAATTACCATTGCATCAACCAATACAAAAAATCTTCCTAGAGAGCCCTCACTTCATTTTCTCTCCAAGTTGTTGAGGATAGCAGTACAGACATTGATCACATGTGCATTAAAGTAATCCCTTGGACTTATGGTACGTTGACATGCGATATCGATTTGCAACATGTGTTTTGATGTCAAACATTTCTTCACTGATATAGTATGAAAAGGAAAAAATGTAAGTTTATATTCTATGTAACTTAAGTGTTTGTAAGTGTGTTCTACCTGGTAGTTTTGTGCTTACTTTGAGTCAAGGTCCTTTGATTGATGGAATACATATTTAGCAACGATCTTCTCCTGGACTGACAACTCCCCTATAATCTTTGTGATTCTCTCTAAAAAAAGGAGAGCAGTAGGGTTCTGTCATTGATCCCTTCTCTCTCCTTGGTTAATGTGTTGCCTTTTTGGTGTGCTCTTCTTCTACAAAATATTATATCAGAGTTGATGATAATATAGCTCACCAAATATATAATATGGTTCAATGCTCACTAAAATATATGTTTTTGCTCACTAAAATATTTGTTCTACTCACTAAATACTTATTGTGGCTCACTACTCACTAAACTATATGGTCTGCTCACTAAAATATATGTTCTTCTCATTAACACATATGTTCTGCTCACTGCTCACTAAGATATACTTTGTGCTCACTAAAATTTATCTTCTGCTCATTGAAAATGCACACCAGCTCACTAAAAAATGAATAATGTTCACTACCAGCAAAATACTCTTTGCTTGTTCCTAGAGCCATCTAAAACTGTTGTGTGCTCACTAGATGTGTCATGATAGCTCACTGTAACATACAATTGTCATCTATTAACAAATTGCCCATAATTCACTAAAAATTATGTTCTGCACACTGAAATTAACAGTCTTCTCACTAAACATTCTTACCAGCCTTATGTTCTATTTTCTTTCTGTTTCTTTTCTGCGAGGAGATTTTTGGTTTGCTTGCTCTCCTTCAGTTGTTTTCTATCTTTCTGTTTCAATCATTTCATGCGCAATTGATGATTTTGTTGGGTCTGTTATATCCTTATCTATTTGCTCTGATTGTTTTTTAGAATTGGTGGTAGTGGTGTCTCAAATGATTCAAGTGATGGTTGTGTCTCAAGAGCCTATGATGGGTGTTGTGGCTATTTTACCTCAACTGGTGGTGGGCAGGGTGGTGGTGTTTGTAGTGTTTGTGTGGGGTTATCTGAAGTGTTTTTAGGTGAGGAAGGTGGTGGTGTCTGATGTGTTTTGGTTGGGGGAGGGTAGTGGTGTCTGAAGTGTTGCTGGTGGTACTAGTGTTGGAGAAGCTGAGCTTTGGCTGTCATCAATCAACGTGAAACTGGGCATGTTATTGGCCCCTTTTCTTGATGCAGGACTTTTCCTTCTTAGACTTTTTGCTTTAGGGATGCTAGTCATTTGTTTGTACTTTACAAAAGCATTCTCCAATTCAGTTAATCGCTCCACTACAACAGCTCTATTCTTCCATTCATCAATGTGACTGAATGGTGGTATCTCAGGACTTTCATCTCCTTTTTCTTTTTGTCCTATTGGTGGTGATTTTGAGATTTGAGTCTCACAGTATGAAGAGAACATGCTTATTGCTACATCTCTTATTTTCTTGAGTGCTTTATTGTTTTTGTACCTTTTTGACAAGTATTCCATAAAGGTTCTGTACCTCTTGAATACACTCGCTAAAGCCCTCGTTACTTCATCCATTTCTTTCATATCTTTTTGTATGTGGACATCATTCAAGTATTGTAACATGTTAGATAGACATTTGTTTAAATTTTTCCTTCTCCTTAATTGATATAATGAATTAAATGATACCTCTAACTCTGATGTTTCATCATTTTGTGAAAATATCTTTGGTTATTCTTCCTTTTGTGGCTGAGTTTCTCTGGCTTGTTCAGGATGCTCTTCTTCGTTTATTTATATTAGAGGCTCTACTATGCCCTTTCCAAAGCCTTTTGTCACTTCTTTGTTACCAACTTAACTACCCTTTCTCTCTTCTTTCATTATTTCCTTAGCTTTTCTATTGTCTATCCTTTGATTGTTAGGAATTATCTCTCAAAAGTCCTTCTTGTGAGGAGAACTCTGTCAAGATATAGCACTTGAAAGGGAAATGTTCATTGTAACCAATTATCTATAGCCCACGAAAGATGAATATCTGCTCACTAAAATATATTTCTTGCTCAACAAAAATGTATACTAGCTCACTAACATAAAGTAATGTTCTCTAAGAATAATTCCTATTTGGCTCACTAAAATGGTCAATATAGATCAATGTAATAGGCAATTGTCAACTATGAATAAGTTCTTTATAGCTCACCAAAACCAATCTTCTGCTCACTAAAATACATGTTCTACTCACTAAAAGATATGGTCTACTCACTAAAATATTGGTCTCTAAAAATGTATAGTAGCTTACTGACATAAAGTAATGTTCTGTAAAAATAATTCCTATTTGGTTATTAGTATATGTATGTGTATGTGATGTGTGCTCACTAAAATGGTCATTATATATCAATATAATAGACAATTGTCACCTATGAAACTCATAAGAAATAATATTTTGCTCACCAAAATACATGTTCTGCTCACTAAAATACATGTTCTCCTCACTGAAGTAAATGGTCTGCTCACTAAGATATAGGTTCTGCTCACTGAAAATATTGTCATGCTCACTAAAATATATGTTTAGCTCACTAAAATATTGGATATGAATGGTAGTATTTGCTTGCTATTTCGAGGATTTCTTTTGTTGATCATGTGGCAAAACTTAGAGTTGTCCACGCTTTACAAGACTTTTTGGATTCTTTTGGACAGCCTGCCTCCTTTTTCAGCTTGTGCCCTTGCACATGTTTTTAACCTCATTTGGATTTGATTTGATATGGGCTTTGATGCCTATTTTATTTTCTTGATTCTCTTCACCAACACTTCATCTTCAGAGTTAGATTCATCATCATGCCCATGGGGAGGTATTTTGTAAGTGGTGTCCCCTATGGTGTCTTCTGTTGTCTCTGAAAGTTGTCAATTAATGTCGGTGATTGTTTTTTCCGAGCTTTCTTGAGTAGTGTTTTTTGGAACTTTTGGGATGCTCTACTCTGTATTCTTCTTTTGCCCTTTTGTTCTTTTCTGTTGCCAGCTCTTGTGCATCATTTCTCTTTGACTCCTTTTCCCTTTTTTCCTGCACCACCTTTTGTTTTTTCCCTGCTGTGGGAGTGTTTTTGTTGAGGTGGTTATGTTAGCTTTTGTAATTCTTATTCTTTCATAGCATGCACAGTTTGTTTTACATGCTCATTTGTTATGGGAGCTTGCACTTGTTGATCTTCTAAACTTATTGGAGTGGTACAAATATTTATATTCTTCCTACCTTCTTGTTTCACCCTTCTTTTCTTTGTAGTAGTACTTGATGAGTTGGTTTTTTTTTCAGAGGTTTTGTCCTTTGGTGTGGACAATTTTTCCTCCTCCTTTTTAAGTTGTGGAGTCTGTTCTTGATTTGGTGGAGCTGCCTTGTTTGCTTCTTCTATAGCTGTACATGGTACTTTGTATAAGTGAACAAGATGTATAACTCAATAAATGTGCAATGTTTAATATAATCTGACTAGAGCTCACTAAATTTAAAAAAAAAAAAACTACCTGCTCACTGCATATGCAGTTCAGCTTACTAAATATAATTATAGATGTATAGTTTACTTGCTGACTAAAATTTGACATGAACTCACTACATATATGAACTAGTATACTAAAAGAGATTGGAATGCTTAAGTGCACATGGTACATAAGAATAAAGAAGATGAATTTTCATACTGCTCACTAGACATGGGTCATAGCTCACCAAAGCATAGTTTATAGCTCACTAATTAGCAGCAATTAACCTAGAATATAAGGTACATCTCCTTTTAATACAATTTCTCCTCACTACATATGCGATTCAAATCATTACATATAAACTTACATAATGTAGACGTACCTTGGCCTGCATTATGAGTAATATCCTCTTCCATTCCTTATTTTGTTTATTTGTCTTATTTTGATCCTTTAGGCTTCATTAAAATAAGAAAAACACAATTTAATGCAGTGAAATATACTGTGTGTGTTTGGATATATTTGAAGTGTAATTACTTGAAGTTCACTGGATCAAAAGAGATGTCTCTGACAACTTCCATAATTATATCTTAAGGGCTTATACTTAACTCTTCTATCTTCGATCTATCAAATAGTATTACATGTAATGTTAATATTACAGTACATGTGATAGCACACTAGAATAAAAGGTGCAGCTCACTAAAGTCAAATCATGGCTTACTAGAATATAAGCTACAACTCACTATGGCATGTAGAACTGTATGATGGGAGTATAAGGTACAGCTCACTAGAATATAAGCTACTAGTCACTAGATATATCAAATAGTATATGAAAAGAGATTGGAGTTCTAGACTACACACTAGAATGTATGGTACCACTTACTAAATTTAAGGAATGGCTCACTAGGATGTAAAGTACAGCTCACTATAATATAAGGTACAACTCACTAAAGCATGCATATGCTGCCAGTCAATAGAATATAAGGTATAGCTCACTAAATTCAAAACATGGCTCACTAAATTCAAGTCATAGTGTACTACAATATAAGGTACAACTCAATATAGTATGCATATGCTGACAGCCACTAGAATACAATTTACAACTCACTAAATTCTAGTCATGGCATACTAAATTCAAGTCATAACTCACTACGATATTAGGTACAGCTGACTATCTCATGTTCACTAAGGAAGTTTAGACTGATGTTTAGTATTTTCATGACTCACTACACATGTTTCATACCTCACTAAACTGACATATATAAGTCTCTGACATGTGTATGCTATGCATAATGAGATCTGTATTTGTTTTTGATTTTCTTTAGAAATGTAGATAAAAGTGTTTTGCTTAGTATTAATCAACAACAAATTAGGTGTTTTCTTGTGAATGTGTTGACAGAAATAGAAATTTCTGATTACTGCTCACTGATTATATACTCTAGCTCACTAGTGTTAGGTTTAAGGTTTTCCACATATCTTTTTTGAGGAGTGTTTGATTCATCACTAGCAGATCTCT
>JAKOGI010003647.1:0-46670 GCA_029747015.1 Carnegiea gigantea | reverse complement strand
GACAAAACGACGAAAAACAGCGAAAACCGACGAAAATCGGCAAAGTGGGGCAAAACCGGGGGAGACGGCCACCGTGCCAGCAATGTGGCACGGTGTGGCCGTGCCACGTGGCACGGCCTGACCGTGCCACCCCCCCAGTTCGTCGGGCCTCGGTTTTTCTATTTAAGCTTCGTTCGGGCGTCTTCGCGAGGGAGTTCGTTCGTCATTGGGGGTCTTTCCTCTGGCGATTTTGTAGGATTAGTTTAGGTTAGATTTTATTTAAGAAGGGAGATTAGTTTAGGATTGAAGATTGTAACATTGGATTCAACCTTTGGATTTCAAGTTCTTCATCAATTCAAGACTAAGTTTCCTTCTCTTTTATCTCTCTAGTTTTTTATGTTCTTGTTAATTATGTTTTGTTGATTTTGATTCTTGTATTGGTTTTGGTCGATTTATGTGTTTAAATTTCATTGTTAATTTATGTTGTTTAGTTGTTTAGATTTGTTTTATTTCATTCCGTTTTGTTCTTCAAGTTTATGTTCTTGTTGGTTAGTTTAGGTTTTCACGCGTTTTTCATGATTTGTTGGTAGATTGTGTTGGCTTGAATTGTGATTAGCCTCTTGATGGCTAATTGATCTTGTACTAGGCCTAACCATACCCAATCTATGCCTAGAACTTAGAGTTTTCCTTCACGCCCGCCAAGTGTTCGATGAAATGCCTGAGAGGGTTTTCATCCATATTTTTGGGCGATTGACTTATGCTGAGAGGTGAGGTCAATTTGCTAGTGTGGAGAGGGAATGGCCGAGTTCGGGACACGAAAGTAGTATCCGAATCGAGTAGGTCCGGGGTTGCTAGTTTTGTGGTCTAATTCGACTAACCCCTACGAAAGTAGGTGGTTACATGAATTAGACTAGCTCATGACCCTTGAGAGAGGGCTTGGGTGGTCTTTGATGGTGCAACCGACCATCTCTTGTTCATAGCGTAGTTTGGGTGGGTTAGGACTCGTATTGATTAGTTGGTTCACTAATTAGTAAAATCACAATTCCAAGTCGCTTGTTTCTATATTTGTAGCGTAGTTTAGTTCCCCTCCTTCACCGTTGATCACGCCTAGATTGAGACGCTCTAGTAAACTCTGGTAGTTGAAAACATAATTCCCTGCGGACGACACCCCAAGTACTCAACGATACACCTTGCACTTGGGGTTTATAAATATTAAAACTCTGTTTTTCTTGCAACAAGTTTTTGGCGCCGTTGCCGGGGAATTGGCGTTTTTCAATATTGGGGTTTACTTCAGCATTCGAGACTAGGCCTTTAGAAAATCCAAAAAAATCAAAAAAATCAAAAATTTCAAAAAAAAAAGAAAATATGTCTCCTTTCCACTTCCCTCAACATGAGCATGAATTGTTTTGGCAATACTATGATAGATTACATGCTTTTCTTGCTCATTGTGGTTATTGCTTCGAGAAGTGGGAAATTTTGAACATGGTCTATGAGGGTGTGACTTGTGAGACCCGTGCTCTTTTGGAGCATTGGGACTTCTGTGCTCGAAACGTTGATGAAGCTTGGGAATTACTTGAGTGGTTGGCTAGGGATACTTATGAATTTGAGACTAGTCAATTTACTTCATCCATCCCATCCCCCTGCATTCCTAATTTTACACCTCTTGCATGTGAGATCTGCCATCGTTCTGACCATGATAGTGTTTCTTGTCCCTATCGTATTTCTGCTGATGGTTTTGCTAGAATTTCTAGTATGATAGAGGCCATGAACAAGCAACAAGTTGAGTTTGCTGAGTTTGTTAATAAATCGCGGGAGTATGACCTATCACCCAAGATTGACCCTAGTTCTAGTGCTCCTAGACTTGATGTCAATCTGTGTGATGATGGTGCGTCTTTTCCTCCTCTAGAGTCCGGACTAGAGGATGTGCTCGACCCTCCCTTACCTACTCTACCTCTTGTTGCTCCATCCCTACCTAGCACATTTAAGGACAACACTTTGACCTATCCTGATCCACCTTTCCCTTTAGCTCAGTCGACGGAGTTCGGGGTAGGTGCGACATCTTGTGTTGGTGCTAGGGTCGATGGAGATGATTTCTGTCTTGAGTCAGACGGTACTTGTAGTGAGGTGCAGGATCTTGACAAAATTCTCGAGGGGGAGTCCTGTGTGGATGCTGTGGCTGTAGTTTCATCTAGTCCTGATCTTACTGACCATGTATCCCTCAACCCCCTTGATATTTCTTATGCTTCTTCATGTTCACTACCCTCCTCTTCCCCTGAGTACCATAATTTATCACTCGTTGCATGTCATGACATGCTTGAGGGGAATGAGATAGACTGTATGGAGTCCCTAGGTGCCTTTAGAGGGTATGACCCCTCCCTTGACCCTTATAGTCTATACCTAGAGGACATGCCTGGAAAAATCATCTTTCCTATTGAATTCAATCATTCTACTGATTTTTCTAAGGCATTTGATAAATTTAGGAGAGCACTTACTATTATTTCTGCATTCCTGTTTAAGTGCTCTTACTTACACTCATCTGAGTTGCAGGCTCAGGTGTTTGATAAACTTCTGCGAGCGTTGACAGCATCTGAGTTGGCGATGCGCGTCCTGAACGCCGCCGAGGAGTGGCTGATGCTCCTCGCGCTTCCCCAACCTCGTCCTAGCGAGGTGTAGTTTGGGTACATTCCGTACCCGACCTGGTATATTCGTTCTCACTCTTCTCCCCCCTTCTTTTTATTTTTATTTTTCTTTTCTTTCTTTTTGTTCTTGTTTAGTGGTAAATATTAGGATGTTGTTTTTGTTGGTGATCATCTAGTCGTGAAATTTGGTTGTTGTTGAGCCGTTGTTAGCTATGATCACCAATTTTGTGTTTTTGTGGATTTTTATTGTGTTGTGATGGGTGGTGTTGTTGGATTGGTCTATATTTATTTTTGGTGGTGTTAGTTTATATTTATGTGTGATCGTGTTGTTGTTTTGGGTGAGAATTGTATTTTTTGGGAGAGTGTATTAGCTTGTGTATATTTTTGTCGATTTTTGTTTTTCTTGTGTTTGATTTTGTTTTTCTTTATTTTTGTGTGTTGGTGATGACTCACGGCTCCCAATGAGGACATTGTGAGATTTAGGTGTGGGGGTGGGGTCATCTCCCCTTTTCTTTTTATTTTTTTTGTGAAAATTTTTCATTTTTGTATAACTTTTTCATTTTTTTTCTCCTTTTTGTACAAATTTTTCTTTTCTTTTTGCATTTAGGGGAGTTTTGTACTATTTTGATCAGCCTTGATCCCTGATACCTTGACTGTTAGCTCGTATATAAGTATAATGTGTATGATAGATATTCATCCCCAATCTGTCGTTTTAGACCTCAGTTCTAACCCCAACAGTCCATCGTAATTTTGCAATCCAGTCTTGAATTCATGTATTGTCATCATCCTGAATTCTTAGTCTTCCACGATCGACTCTCCCATTGTCTACTGCACAGTTCCCTTTATATGTGCTGGCACCCCCCTTTCTTTTTCCAAAACAAAAGCAAAAACAAACAAATTCAAGCGCTACTGGGTGTATCCCTTTGAGGCGTGACATGAGTTTGTATTGAAAAAAAAAATAATGGAAAGAAAAGAAAGTGGGGAAGAAAAGAGTTGGAAATGACAAGTACCCCTTTGAGGCATGCGCTACTGGGTGTTACCCTTTGAGGCAATACTGCTACTGGGGAAGCCTGCTTTCTATGCTAGCCAATCAAAAAGGTAGCTTGTGTCAATTGCGTGGGATTGAGTTTGGTTTTGGTAGGCTTAGTTTCAGGGTGATGATACACTTGCACACTAGGCGCCAGGATGGATTCAATGTCCTCATGCGTTGTGGGGTGAAAAGCTGATGTCTGGATGCCACTCTTTGGGATGATGTGTCCTGAAATGCATATAATGCCTGTGTACAGACTGATATTTGAGCTATTAGGTGGTTTTGGTTGATTCGATTGTGTACAGTTTATCCCCATGTATATATTGTGTTTTGCTACTTTTATTTTTCGACTTTTGTTTCTCTTTTCTTTGTTTTTCCTTTTTGAGATTTTGTGGGTATATCTTCTGCAAACCCTCACGAGACCTTACTCGTCCACTTGGGGTAACCAAGGGGTTTAAAGGGCTTGTTGCATACGCTAAATGCAACCGTGATTCCTACGAAAGTGAGTTAGTTGTTTACTCTAGTTTTCTTTTATTTTGCTCGAGGACGAGCAAAAGATAGGTGTGGGGGTGTGTTGAACGGTAAATTTACCTATTTTACGTGCCTCTTTCACCCACTTTTAGCTCGTATAATAACTTAATCTTTGGGGTTTTACCTTGTTTTATTTATGTTTTTGTAGGAAACAACTCCAAATCAAACAAGCGTCGCGGAAAGGGACGAAGATGGGACAAAACGACGAAAAACAGCGAAAACCGACGAAAATCGGCAAAGTGGGGCAAAACCGGGGGAGACGGCCACCGTGCCAGCAATGCGTGGCACGGCCTGACCGTGCCACCTGGCACGGTCGTGCCACCCCCCAGTTCGTCGGACCTCGGTTTTTCTATTTAAGCTTCGTTTCGGGCGTCTTCGCGAGGGAGTTCGTTCGTCGTTGGGGGTCTTTGCTCTGGCGATTTTGTAGGATTAGTTTAGGTTAGATTTTAGTTAAGAAGGGAGATTAGTTTAGGATTGAAGATTGTAACATTAGATTCAACCTTTGGATTTCAAGTTCTTCATCAATTCAAGACTAAGTTTCCTTCTCTTTTATCTCTCTAGTTTTTTATGTTCTTGTTAATTATGTTTTGTTGATTTTGATTCTTGTATTGGTTTTGGTCGATTTATGTGTTTAAATTTCATTGTTAATTTATGTTGTTTAGTTGTTTAGATTTGTTTTATTTCATTCCCCGTTTTGTTCTTCAAGTTTATGTTCTTGTTGGTTAGTTTAGGTTTTCACGCGTTTTTCATGATTTGTTGGTAGATTGTGTTGGCTTGAATTGTGATTAGCCTCTTGATGGCTAATTGATCTTGTACTAGGCCTAACCATACCCAATCTATGCCTAGAACTTAGAGTTTTCCTTCACGCCCGCCAAGTGTTCGATGAAATGCCTGAGAGGGTTTTCATCCATATTTTTGGGCGATTGACTTATGCTGAGAGGTGAGGTCAATTTGCCAGTGTGGGAGAGGGAATGGCCGAGTTCGGGACACGAAAGTAGTATCCGAATCGAGCTAGGTCCGGGGTTGCTAGTTTTGTGGTCTAATTCGACTAACCCCACGAAAGTAGGTGGTTACACGAATTAGACTAGCTCATGACCCTTGAGAGAGGGCTTGGGTGGTCTTTGATGGTGCAACCGACCATCTCTTGTTCATAGCGTAGTTTGGGTGGGTTAGGACTCGTATTGATTAGTTGGTTCACTAATTGGTAAAATCACAATTCCAAGTCGCTTGTTTCTATATTTGTAGCGTAGTTTAGTTCCCCTCCTTCACCGTTGATCACGCCTAGATTGAGACGCTCTAGTAAACTCTGGTAGTTGAAAACACAATTCCCTGCGGACGACACCCCAAGTACTCAACGATACACCTTGCACTTGGGGTTTATAAATATTAAAACTCTGTTTTCCTTGCAACAGTGATACTATGATAGATTACATGCTTTTCTTACTCATTGTGGTTATTGCCTAGAAAAGTAGGAAATTTTGAACGTGGTTTATGAGGGTGTGACTTGTGAGACCCGTACTCTTTTGGAGCATTGGGATTTATGTGCTCGAAACGTTGATAAAGCTTAGGAATTACTTGAGTGGTTGGCTAGGGATACTTATGAATTTGAGACTAGTCAATTTACTTCATCCATCCCATCCCCCTGCGTTCCTAATTATACACCTCTTGCATGTGAGATCTGCCATTGTTCTGACCATGACAGTGTTTCTTGTCCCTATGTATTTCTGCTGATGGTTTTGCTAGAATTTCTAGTATGATAGAGGCCATGAACAAGCAACAAGTTGAGTTTGCTACGTTTGTTAATAAACTGCGGGAGTATGACCTATCACCCGAGACTGACCCTAGTTCTAGTGCTCCTAGACTTGATGTCAATCTGTGTGATGATGGTGCGTCTTTTCCTCCTCTAGAGTCCGGACTAGAGGACGTGCGCGACCCTCCCTTACCTACTCTACCTCCTGTTGCTCCATCCCTACCTAGCACCTTTAAGGACAACACTATGACCTATCCTGATCCACCTTTCCCTTTAGCTCAGTCGACGGAGTTCGAGGTAGGTGCGACATTTTGTGTTGGTGCTAGTATCGATGGGGATGATTTCTGTCTTGAGTCAGACGGTACTTGTAGTGAGGTGCAGGATCTCGACGAGATTCTCGAGGGGGAGTCCTGTGTGGATGCTGTGGCTGCAGTTTCATCTAGTCCTGATCTTACTGACCATGTATCCCTCCACCCCCTTGATTTTTCTCATGCTTCTTCATGTTCACTACCCTCCCCTTCCCCTCAGTATTGTGACCTCTCACCGATCGATTTTCTTGCAGTGCTCGAGGGGAATGTGGTTGACTGTTATGAGCCTCTAGGTACTTTTAGAGGGTATGACCCCCTCCTTGATCCTTATCGTCTGTGCCCAGCGGGCATACCTAGAGAAATCGCGTTGACTATTGTATTTGATTATTCTGCTGATTTCTCACAGGTATTTGGTGAGTTTAAGAGGGCACTAACTTTGTTTGCTTCATCTTTACCAGTGTTCTCTTACTCACGCCATTCTGAGCCGCATGCAGCAATGCATGATAAGCTCCTACGAGCTTTGACTGCATCCGAGCTGACGAGTCGCATCTTGAGCGGCAAGGAGTGGCTGATGCTCCTTAAGTCGTCATGGCATAGTTCGGGTACATTCAGTACCTGACCTGGTATAATCGTTCTCACTCTTCTCTTCCCCCCTTCTTTTTATTTTTCTTTTCTTCCTTTTTGTTTTTGTTTAGTTGTGAATATTAGGATTGTGTTTTCGTTGGTGATCATCTTGTGGTGAAATTTGGATGTTGCTGAGCCGTTGTTGGCTATGATCACCATTTTTGTGTTTTTGTGGATTTTTATTGCGTTGTGATTGGTGGTGCTAGTTTGGTATATATGTGTGATCTCATTTTGATTAGGCGAGATTGCGCTTTTGGGAGAGTGTATTAGCTTGTGTATATATTTGTCGATTTTGTATGTCTTGTGTTTGATTTTTTTTTGTGTGTTGGTGATGACTCACGGTTCCCAATGAGGACATTGTGAGATTTAGGTGTAGGGGTGGGGTCATCTCCCCTTTTCTTTTTATTTTTGTGAAAAATTTTCTCCTTTTTGTATAAAATTTTCTTTTCCTTTTGAATTTTGGGGAGTTTTGTACTATTTTGATCAGCCTTGATCTCCGGTACCTTGACTATTAGCTCGTATATAAGTATAATGTGCATGATAGATGTTCATCCCCAGTCTGTCGTTTTAGGTCTCAGTTCTAACCCCAACAGTCCACTGTAATTTTGCAATCCAGTCCTGATTTATGTATTATCATCATCCTATATTCTTAGTCTTCCATGATTGACTCCCCCACTTGTCTACTGCACAGCTCCTTTTATATGTGCTGGCACCCCATTTTCCAAAACAAAAGCAAAAACAAACAAATTCAAGCGCTACTGGGTGTATCCCTTTGAGGCGTGGCATGAGTTTGTATTGAAAAAATAATGGAAAGAAAAAAAAACAAAAAGTGGGGAAGAAAAGAATTGGAAACGACAAGTACCCCTTTGAGGCATGCGCTACTGGGTGTTACCCTTTGAGGCAATACTGTTACTGGGGAAGCTTGCTTTCCATGCTAGCCATTCGAAAAGGTAGCTTGTGTCCGCTGCGTGGGGTTGAGTTTGGTTTTGGTAGGCTTAGTTTTAGGGTGATGATACACTTGCACACAGGCACCAGGATGGATTCATTATTTTCATGCGTCGTGGGGTGAAAAGCTGATGTTTGAATGTCATTCTTTGGGATGATGTGTCTTGAAATGCATATAATGCTTGCATACAGTCTGATACTTGAGTTACTGGGGGGGTTTTGGTTGATCCGAACGTGTACAGTTCACCCTGATGTATATATTTTGTTTTGTCATTTTCATTTTTCGATTTTTGTTCCTCTCTTCTTTGTTTTTCCTTTTTGAGATTTTGTGGGTATATCTTCTGCAAACCCTCACGAGACCTTACTCGTCCACTTGGGGTGACCAAGGGGTTTAAAGGGCTTGTTGCATACGCTAAATGCAACCGTGATTCCTACGAAAGTGAGTTAGTTGTTTACTTTAGTTTTTCTTTTATTTTGCTCGAGGACGAGCAAAAGATAGGTGTGGGGGTGTGTTGAACGGTAAATTTACCCATTTTACGTGCCTCTTTCACCCACTTTTTGTTCGTATAATAAGTTAATCTTTAGGATTTTTACTTGTTTTATTTATGTTTTGCAGGAAATAACTCAAAATCAAGCAAACGTCGCAAAAAGGGACGAAGACGGGACAAAACAGCGAAAACCGACGAAAACCGGCAAAAGGGGGCAAAACCGGGGGAAAACGGACCACCGTGCCAGCAATGTGGCACGGTGTGGCCGTGCCACATGGCACGATCGTGCCTCCCCCCAGTTTTGCCGTCTGCTCAGGTTTCTATTTAAGCTTCGTTCGGGCGTCTATTTGAGGGCGTCGCTCGGGGGTTCTTCCAGGCGATTTTTAGTGTAGTTTAGTTTAGGTTTTAGGCAATAAAAACTCCATTGAGAGGATTAGATTAGGGTTGTATTGGATTGTTCTTGGATTCAAGTAATTGGATTTGAAGTTCCTTTCATCAATCTATAAGCCTTCTTCTCTCTTTCTCCACTTATTTCAATTTAGTTACTGTTTGTTCTTATTTTGATTATGTTAGTTTAGATTGTGTTTAGTTTATTTGTTTAGTTTTCATTGTTAATCGTTGTTTTATTTGGTTGGTAGATTTGTTTAGTTTCATGTCTCTTCTCTCTAGTTCATGCTTGTATTCTCCATTAGTTTAGGTTTAGGTTTTGTGCTTTGTTGATGATTAGTTGTTAGATTTTGTTGGCTTGGATTGTGATTAGCCTCTTGATGGCTAATTAATCTTGTATTTGGCCTGACCATACCCAATCTATGCCTAGAACTTAGAGTTTTCCTTCACGCTCGCCAAGTGTTCGATGAAATGTCTGAGAGGGTTTTCATCCATATTTTTGGGCGATTGACTTATGCTGAGAGGTGAGGTTAATTTGCTAGTGTGGGAGAGGGAATGGCCGAGTTCGGGACACGAAAGTAGTATCCGAATCGAGCTAGGTCCGGGATTGCTAGTTTTGTGGTCTAATTCGCCTAACCCCACGAAAGTAGGTGGTTACACGAGTTAGACTAGCTCATGACTCTTGAGAGAGGGCTTGGGTGGCCTTCGATGGTGCAACCGACCATCTCTTGTTCATAGTGTGGTTCGGGTAGGTTAGGACTCGTCTTGGTTAGTTGGTTCATCCATTGGTAAAATCACAACTCCAAGTCGCTTGTTTCTGTGTTTGTAGCGTAGTTTAGTTCCCCTCCTTCACCGTTGATCTCGCCTAGATTGAGACGCTCTAGTGAACTCTGGTAGTTGGAAACACAATTCCCTGCGGACGACACCCCAAGTACTCAACTGTTGATTATATTTAGTTTTGATGCTAACAAATCCATGTGTAAAAATTTGTCCAAGTAATGTTGCTCCGAACACGATCTCCAAACAGGCCTAACTGGTGCTTGTGATCTTTATTGTATTAACTGGTTTGCTACATGTGAGAACAAGTCTTCTAGACAGGTTTTACTTGGTGATTCCATATTAAGTCAAGAACACCATCTCAACAGTTGATTGTAAAGCGTGTTCCTGAATTCTAGCAATGCAAAGAACAACCCCAACAAACAAGGTGGCCTTGGTGTTCACAGCAGCTCTACAAATCTCGGACAAGATGACTGGTTCAAAACAAGAAGTCTTGGGTATATAGGTTTTATTTAATTAGACTCTTGTTAATATGCCAATATTGAAAACATCATTTTAAATACCTCTTGAATCGGTATTTGCGCTAAAGTACTTCAGAACACCAGTTGCGAACAACCCTGCAAACAGGGTGCCTAGGGTGTTTCTGAACTGCAGTGGCCATACCCGATTATTTTTGAAAATTCATTTTGGTTGGCCAAGATCTCCAGAATACTTTCTTTGAATTTCAAAATTGCTATTTTTCTGGAGAGGATAGTTCTTGAAAATATTATGGAGATTTACGAAAATAGGTTTGGGAGATTTGCCAAATCAAAAGATTCCTATGACTATATTTTCGGATTTGGTAAAAGCTGAAAATCTCTTTAAACCTCTTCACGGCTATGGGAAGATAAGGGTTATCTTTTAAGATAACAAAATCCCTTATATTTTGGGATAAATTCATCATTAGCCGTTGGAGAATATATTTTGTTTGCAAATCATTTTCCATACTTAGCTGATTCTTTGGTTTTTGACCGTTGGACCTTGTGTTTAAAAAACACAGCTTTTCTCTCCCATAAAAAGGCCAAGAAGCAGATAGAAAAAACTCAGACTGAAAAAGAGAAGCAACACAATTTTCTGAAAAATCTAGAAAAAATCAGGAAACACGGTTTTCACATTAAAATTCTTGAGCTTCATTCTGAAAAGCAAAACCGTGACAAGCTGTGTTTGATTTGAGTTTTCAAACCTTTGGCATAATAGGATCTTCATTGTACCTTACATCTGCTTAGTGAGAAGCACCCCCTGTAAGGTGTTTGTAACCCTGATCTTGATCAGAAAAGTGAGTGAGTGTGTCCTAGTCGTGTGGACTTGGACGTGTCTAATCTTGCGAAGGTTGGACGTGGTGTAACCTGTCTTTGGGAAGAAGGTTACGTGGTTGCAAGTTGTAACAAGGTGTGTTACATTTGTAACGTGTGAAGCCCGTTAGTGAAAGTGGTTAAATCCTACACGAGGTAGGTCGTGGTTTTTCACACCTCAGTTGGGCTAGAGGTGTTTTCCACGTAAAAATTGTGTGTGCTTTATTTTCCGCATTTATCTTGGTGATTTTCGCATCTGCAATATTTGAGAACACCCCGTGCAAACAAGCTATTAGGGTGTTTGTCATTTGAGAACAACCTCTGTGAGGGTGTTTGTTATTTACAACGCGAAAATCAGACACCACAATTCACCCCCCTCTTGTGGTTGTATACTCACGAACTCAACAAGTGGTATCAGAGCAGGTTCTCTTACAAAAGGTTAACACCTTGAGAGATTCTGAAGATGAGTACCCCACAAGGAATTCTTGAAGGGCAATCCATTACTCGTCCACCCTATTTCAACGGCCAACATTATAGTTGGTGGAAGAATAGGATAGAGAACTATATTCAGGCAGAAGATTATGAATTATGGATGCTCATTAAGAACGGGCCCCTTGTTCCCACCAAGGTGCTTGAAGATGGTAAGAAGGTTCCCAAGGAATCCATATAGTTTGATGCCGAGGACTACAAGAAAATGGAGAAAAATGCCAAGGCCAAAAAGCTTCTATATTTTGGCCTAGGACCCGATGAATACACTCGCATCTCTGAGTGTGAATCAGCCCAAGCTATCTGGAATGCTCTGCAAGTTGCTCATGAAGGTACGAGTCAAGTTAAACAATCTAGAATTGAGCTACTTATGCGACAATATGAGTTGTTTGATATGGGTGATCATGAAACTGTGATGGACATGTATACACTGTTCACCCACATCACGAACGAGTTAAAATTCCTGGGAAGATCCTTCACCACTGAAGAGTTGGTGAGGAAAATCCTCAGAATTTTACCTCGCACGTGGGAGGCCAAAGTAACAGCCATCCAAGAGGCTAAAGACATGAACCAGATCACCCTCGACGAGTTGATTGGTAATCTCCAGACCTATGAACTCCGAAAGAACTCACAACAAAGAGAGGAGCAAAAGAAGGATCGTGGGCTTGCCTTGAAAGCACATGAGGACACTGACTCTGACCTTGAAGATGAAGAAATGGCCCTAATGTCCAGAAAATTCAAGAAATTCTTCAAAAAGGTCAAGGAAAACAACAAAAGAAAAGACTTCAGCAAGTCCAGAAACGCCTCCAAAGAACAGCTCACAGGGTGTTTCAAGTGCGGCAAACCAGATCACTTAGTCAAAAATTGCCCTCTGCTTCGAGAAGATCAGACGCCCGAACACCCTCGAAAACAGGTTCGAAAACACCCTGTAAACAATCTGGGCAAGCGATTCTCGAAAGCTATGCTGGCTGCTTGGGGAGATTCCTCTGAGGATGAAGGAGAATCTGAAGCTGAAGAAGGGGTCGTAGCACTTATGGCACAAAGTGATTCAGATTCAGATGATGAATCAACAATCAGCCTCTCAGATCTCAAGAGCAAGGCTGAAGTGAGAGAGAACAACCTTACGAACAACCCCACTAACACCCTTGGAAACAGGCAGTTGTGGTTTGTTGATAGTGGGTGTTCACGGCACATGACTGGTGAAAGATCAAACTTTCTCTCACTTACAGCTTTGAATGGTGGGAGTGTAGCATTTGGAAACGGCAAGTCTGGGACAATTGTCGGTATAGGTAATATTGGTAAAACTCTCTCCCACTCAATTGATAATGTGCACTTAGTTGATGGGTTAAAGCACAATTTGCTAAGTGTGTCCCAACTGTGTGACAAGAACAACCTAGTACTGTTTTCAAAAACACGTTGCTTGGTTGTGAATGACGACACAGGAGATGTTGTGTTGAGGGGGAAGCGATGTCAAAATGTTTATAAAGTTTGTATTTCCACTCTTCCCCAAAATAATCTGACTTGTTTAAATGCATTAAATGATGATATAATGCTATGGCACAAGAGACTAGGTCATGCAAGCTTATCCTTGTTAAACAAACTTGTTTCAAAAGACCTAGTTATTGGACTACCTTCCATCAAATTTAATGATGACAAGGTATGTGAAGCTTGTGCAAAAGGCAAACAAGTCAGATCTTCTTTTAAATCGAAAAAATGTGTAAGCACTACTCGACCTCTAGAATTATTACACATTGATTTGTGTGGTCCCATGAGGGTAACCAGTAGAGGTGGGAAAAAGTATGTGCTTGTTGTAGTGGATGATTACTCTCGATTTACTTAGACCTTGTTTTTGGCATCCAAAGATGAAACCTTTGAGAATTTTATTACCTTTCTCAAAAAGGTTGAAAAGAGAGTAGGACACTCTTTAATTAGCTTGAGATCTGATCATGGAACTGAGTTTGAAAATGCAAGTTTTATTAACTATTGTAATGAACATGGTGTTGATCATAACTTCTCAGCCCCAAGAACACCCCAACAAAATGGGGTGGTTGAGCGCAAAAATCGAACCCTGGAAGACATGACCAGAACAATGCTTATAGCTAGTGGTCTTCCTAGGTATTTCTGGCAGAAGCATTGAACACCTCATGTTACATTATAAATAGATGCATGATCAGACCCATTTTGAGCAAAACTCCTTATGAACTTTTCAAGGGCAAAAAACCCAATATTACGCACCTAAGGACATTTGGTTGTAGGTGTTTTGTGCATAATAATGGGAAGGATGCCTTAGGAAAGTTTGACCCTAAGAGTGATGAGGCAATATTCCTTGGCTATTCTTCTCACAGTAAGGCATACAAAGTCTTTAACAAAAGAACCTTGTGTGTTGAGGAAAGTGTGCATGTACTTTTTAATGAATCTAACGTGTTGAGTGAGAATGATGCACAGGAAGATGAACTTGAATTAGGTCTTGTTCGAAAAGAAGTGTTGCTCCAAGATAAACGAGGTAAGAACACCATGGAGAAAACAACTCCTGAAGGTGTTCCTCAGAACAGCAGGCAAGGTGAACACCAAACAGGGGAAAACACCGCTGAACCCTGTTCGGAACCGTGTTCTTCAGGAATAGACTTACAAACATGTGCAGAAACAGGCTCGGGAGATGATCGTAAGCATTATGTTACGACTAGAGTAGAGCATGGGTCTGTGGATCCTCTTACTCCACGACCATGGAAGCACCATAGTTCGCACCCTCTTGATCAAATCTTGTCAGATATTAATACTGGAGTGCAAACTAGATCTAAACTAAAGAATTTTTGTGCTTTCTATGCTTTTCTTTCTAACATTGAGCCAAAAAGTGTGAATGAAGCTCTTGCAGATTCAGATTGGATCACGGCTATGCAAGAAGAGCTTCATCAATTTGAGAGAAACAAAGTATGGCACCTTGTACCTAAACCTGCAGAGAGAACAATCATTGGAACCAAGTGGGTGTTCCGAAACAAACTGGATGAGTCAGGAACAGTCACTAGGAACAAGGCACGGCTGGTTGTACAAGGATACAATCAAGAAGAAGGGATCGACTATGAAGAAACCTTTGCACCAGTTGCTAGAATTGAGGCTATTCGAATCTTAATAGCCTTTGCAGCTCATATGGAAATCAAGCTATATCAAATGGATGTTAAAAGTGCATTCCTAAACGGATACCTTAAAGAAGAGGTGTATGTCAAACAACCCCCTGGTTTTGAAAATGGTGATTTTCCAAATCATGTTTTTAAACTTGACAAGGCACTTTATGGTTTAAAACAAGCTCCAAGAGCTTGGTATGAACGGTTGTCAAGTTTTTTACTTGAAAATGATTTTAGAAGAGGCAAGGTAGACAATACCTTGTTTCTAAAATCTAAGGGGGAACATTTTTTGATTGTCCAAATATATGTTGATGACATTATATTTGGTGCAACTCATCATGATTTATGCAATGAATTTTCAAATATGATGAGGAGTGAGTTTGAGATGAGCATGATGGGTGAGCTTAATTTTTTCTTAGGCTTACAAATCAAGCAAACTCCAAACGGCACCATGATCCATCAGCAAAAGTATATCAAGGAGTTACTTAAGCGTTTTGGGATGGAGTCAGCCAAACCCATAGACACTCCTATTTCTCCTTCAACCAAGTTGGTTATGGATGATGGGAGTCCCTCAGTTGAGGAGAAACTCTATAGGGGTATGATTGGGTCACTCTTATACCTAACCGCTAGTAGACCTGATATTGTTTTTAGTGTTGGTTTATGTGCCCGTTTTCAGGCTAACCCTAAGGAAACTCATCTTAAGGCTGTTAAACGGATACTAAGGTATTTGAAACATACACCTAATTTAGCTTTATGGTATCCTAAAGGTTGCAATTTTGATCTTGTTGGATATGCTGACGCTGACTATGCTGGATTCCTAGTTGATAGAAAGAGTACCTCAGGTATGGCTCACTTTCTTGGACCTTGTTTGGTATCTTGGGCTACCAAGAAGCAACATTCAGTTGCCATGTCCACAGCAGAAGCTGAATATGTTGCAGCAGCTTCATGTTGTGCTCAACTGTTGTGGATAAGGCAACAGCTTAAGGACTTTTGTGTTGACATTGGATGCATTCCTATTTTTTGTGATAACACAAGTGCAATTAACATTGCCAAAAATCCATGTCAACATAAAAGAACAAAGCATATTGACATTCGACATCATTTCTTGAGAGATAATGTTGAAAAGGGTTTAATCTCTATGAATTTTTGCTCAACGGAAAATCAAATTGCTGATATATTCACTAAGGCACTCGCTAGAGATCATTTTGAAAGAAATAGACTGGAACTAGGGTTGGTGAGAACACCCTAAGATACCTGTTTCCAGAACATGAACTGGGTTTGGTAAGATCAACCTTTACACCCTGTTCTCTCCCCCTGTTTGCAAATTTTATTAATAACGAATGTGATTGCATACACCCGAATTGCGTGCATTTTTTTTGTCTCTTATCTACTTAGTACAGCATAAGGGGATGTACTGGAGCCGTCTTAATGCGATTCAGTCGAATCAGATCAGACGGCAAAGAACAGGCATAATACAGAGAACAGGTACGCCCCTTGGTTGCTCGGTGTGTTTTCTTTCCTTCCTAAGGCACAAGATGTTAATGCTCTTACCCGTTGCAAATCAAGAAATCTTCTCAAAGATTCGGCTGCTCTCTCTCTCTCTCCCTCTTTATATGCCCTGCTCTCAGTACTATCGTTCATCTCGCCCTTAAGCAAAAACCGAACATCCTGCAAACACCTTAAACCCTAATCTCTCTCTTCTAGCAACAATGGCTTCCAACAACTCTTCTCAATCAAAAGCCCTCATTCTTGCAGCCTCAATCCCTGCTCCCCCTCGCCCAATTCTTTACAAGCCTTTCAAGTTCCTGAATCGCTTGTCCCTAAAATCAGTGGGAATGGGGATGGATGATATTCCCTTTGAATGTGGAAGGGAATTGGTGTTCCTCGTAGGGGCAATTGCTTGTCCCATTTTAGTTGAGTCAGAGGGAACAAAGTCGGGGTCTCAAGAACAATTCTTGGAAACCCCTGAAGGGTTTAATTTTGAGCCCTGTTCTTCTGGGTTGTTCTCTGACACCGCGACAGAAACAGGGGCTGCCTCTGTCGAAGGTGTGTTTGTGGAGGATCTGCATGTCGACTTCCAAGGGAAGTCGAATGAGTCGTCAGAGGAGAGTCTAGAGAAGAATTCTCTCTCTGAGGCTGAAATCTCCACTCCAGACTTTCAAACTGGAGAGAAAAGGAAGAGGGTGAAAATCGTGGCTACACGTAGCAGAACGCCAAGAACAAGGCCACAACCAAGGTCTCAACCCTCTCAAACTCCCTCTTCTCCTCAATCCTCTAAGCCCTCTCGAAAATCTACAAGGCTAGCGTTTCAATCCTCTCATCGTCCCTCCAAACCCTCTGCTCCTATCATCGAGGAGATTTCTTCTTCTTCTGAAGGGTTCTCGAGTTCTGACTCTGAGAACACCACCTTCAAACAGGGGACACCGGTGTTTTCCGAGTCCTCTGAAGAACAATCTCCTCCAAAACCAACCAATAAACCTGCTGTGAAGCCCTCTCCTACCAAAACACCCCTCAAGCGAAAGCCCAGAACAGCCCCCCTACCAGAAACTACCACCTCTGTTCCTGTCCTTAAACGCCCAAAGCAGTTCACTCCCTCTCCTATGTCTGACAAACATGCGCAGTTGCTGAAGCGCAATGTCGTCAGGGGGAAGGTAGTGAATGTAAGCTTTTTCGAGGAACAGGGTCTGGGGGTGTTCTTGAACAAGCTTCGAGCCCAAGGATGGCTTGAGTTGTTTGCAAACACCCAGCAAGGGTGTTCTGTGCCTGAGTTGGCTGAGTTCTATGCCAACTGCTCTGTCACAAATGGGGTGGTGACAAGTGCTGTCAATGAGTGCCATTTCTCCTTTGATGCAGCCACCCTTGGTGACATTCTGGGCATCCATTCTCGTGGATTTGCTGTGTATGTGAGGGAAGACAAAACTGCCCTGGAAACAGCCAGGCTCTTAGAGGTGTCCAAACGCCTTAGTCAAAAACAGGGCCTGAGAACACCCCTCTCGGTTAAGAAGGGTGAAATGACCTCCCTGCACCAACTACTGTTTATGTTCACCATCAAGAACATAATACCGCGAGGTCAAGGGCGAAACTCAGCAGATGCCTTCGATCAATGTCTGGTGGACCTACTGGATTGGGAGGAACCAGTAAAGCTCCCTGCAATCATGATTCGCCACATAGAGCGAATTGCGAACACCACCCGGGTACATGATCTTGGCTATGGGTTTCTGTTGACAAGGGTGCTTGAGCACTTTGGGATAGTGCTCACACGAAGAGTGGCGGCCCAAATCATTGATGAGATTGGGATTGACACTCTGCTAGGGTGTGGCTATGAGGTTGGCGAAGGGTCAGTCTCCAAACAGGGTCGTCGACCACCTCGACCACCTGTTTCTGGGCAACCTTCCGTCAAGGTTGAGGCTGTTCTTGAGGACAATGCTCGCCTCAAGGATGAGCTCTCAGCTGTCAAGGCTGCTCTTGCTGAGGAACGAGCTCTCTCGGCCAAACGCCATGAAGATTTGCTTGCACTTCTCTCCACTCTTGCCCCTAGCATCCCTCCTCTGCAAACGAAACCACCCCCTGCTCCCTGATTCTCTAGGCTGTTCTCTTGTTTCCTCTCATCTCAGTTTTTTGGCATTGTAATGTTTTTAATGCAATATCCCTTTATTAATGCTACTTGCACCTTATGCTCTATATTGCTTTTCTTGCATTACTCCTGTTGCTTATGCTTTTTAATGATGCCAAAAGGGGGAATAAGACCATATGGACAGATATGACCTGGCACCTAGAGGATCCCTATCAGCAGATCCCTATCAGCATTAAACGTTGTTAAGCGCGTTTAAATTTTGTCAATATGGTCACTTGGTTTGTCATCATCAAAAAGGGGGAATTTGTTGATTATATTTAGTTTTGATGATAACAAATCCAAGTGTAAAAATTTGTCCAAGTAATGTTGCTCCGAACACGATCTCCAAACAGGCCTAACTGGTGTTTGTGATCTTTATTGTATTAACTGGTTTGCTACATGTGAGAACAAGTCTTCTAGACAGGTTTTACTTGGTGATTCCATATTAAGTCAAGAACACCATCTCGACAGTTGATTGTAAAGCGTGTTCCTGAACTCTAGCAATGCAAAGAACAACCCCAGCAAACAAGGTGGCCTTGGTGTTCACAGCAGCTCTACAAATCTCGGACAAGATGACTGGTTCAAAACAAGAAGTCTTGGGTATATAGATTTTATTTAATTAGACTCTTGTTAATATGCCAATATTGAAAACATCATTTTAAATACCTCTTGAATCGGTATTTGCGCTAAAGTACTTCAGAACACCAGTTGCGAATAACCCTGCAAACAGGGCGCCTAGGGTGTTTCTGAACTGCAGTGGCCATACCCGATTATTTTTGAAAATTCATTTTGGTTGGCCAAGATCTCCAGAATACTTTCTTTGAATTTCAAAATTGCTATTTTTCTGGAGAGGATAGTTCTTGAAAATATTATGGAGATTTGCGAAAATAGGTTTGGGAGATTTGCCAAATCAAAAGATTCCTATGACTATATTTTCGGATTTGGTAAAAGCTGAAAATCTCTTTAAACCTCTTCACGGCTATGGGAAGATAAGGGTTATCTTTTAAGATAACAAAATCCCTTATATTTTGGGATAAATTCATCATTAGCCGTTGGAGAATATATTTTGTTTGCAAATCATTTTCCATACTTAGCTGATTCTTTGGTTTTTGACCGTTGGACCTTGTGTTTAAAAACCGCAGCTTTTCTCTCCCATAAAAAGGCCAAGAAGCAGATAGAAAAAACTCAGACTGAAAAAGAGAAGCAACACAGCTTTCTGAAAAATCTGGAAAAAATCAGGAAACACGGTTTTCACATTAAAATTCTTGAGCTTCATTCTGAAAAGCAAAACCGTGACAAGCTATGTTTGATTTGAGTTTTCAAACCTTTGGCATAATAGGATCTTCATTGTACCTTACATCTGCTTAGTGAGAAGCACCCTCTGTAAGGTGTTTGTAACCCTGATCTTGGATCAGAAAAGTGAGTGAGTGTGTCCTAGTCGTGTGGACTTGGACGTGTCTAATCTTGCGAAGGTTGGACGTGGTGTAACCTGTCTTTGGGAAGAAGGTTACGTGGTTGCAAGTTGTAACAAGGTGTGTTACATTTGTAACGTGTGAAGCCCGTTAGTGAAAGTGGTTAAATCCTACACGAGGTAGGTCGTGGTTTTTCACACCTCAGTTGGGCTAGAGGTGTTTTCCACGTAAAAATTGTGTGTGCTTTATTTTCCGCATTTATCTTGGTGATTTTCGCATCTGCAATATTTGAGAACACCCCGTGCAAACAAGCTATCAGGGTGTTTGTCATTTGAGAACAACCTCTGTGAGGGTGTTTGTTATTTACAACGCGAAAATCAGACACCACAATTCACCCCTCTCTTGTGGTTGTATACTCACGAACTCAACATCAACGATACACCTTGCACTTGGGGTTTATAAATATTAAAACTCTGTCTGTTTTTGTGCAACAGAGGTTCTTGATAAAACAAGTACAGTGGGTCTTTGGGTTCGGCTGGAGGTGCTATACATGATGAAGAGTCTCGCCAATAAGATATCTTTTGTACCAAAATTACCCCGAAGGTTAAAGGAATGGATGACTAAAGAAAAAAAGAGATGAAGATAATGTGACCCTTTTTTCAATTCTGGATGACTTGCTTTCTAGCCCTAATGATGTTGGTTGTTTGAAAGCTGACGAAACATACTTCCATAAGCCCCAGTGGCTCCATGAATGTCTTCTCATGGAACTACAAAGGACTTTCCAATCCGTGAAAATTGACGCCTTCCAATCCTAGCTTTGGAGGAAACACCCTAATATCTTTCTTTTTCATCAAAATGATGTCGACTTGTAAGAACCTTGAGATTTAAAAAAAACATATGTCAGCTCTTAAATGGCTATGATTCTTGGCATTTTATGTGATTCTTGGTATTAGTAGTATTGGGTTAATGAATAGTTTGCGTTTTTTGGTGGAAGAATGTAATTTTGGAGGTGAAATCTTATGCGAACTACCTGTGTTGGCAATAATTCTTGGTGAGGATGACCAACCTCAATAGTTTACAGTGGGTATCTATGGATAGACCGATAACATATAGAGATATAGGACCTAGTACTAATGAGTAGGGAGTTGCGGGAAAGTCTACTATACCAATTCTTCTTCTTCTTTTTTTTTTTTTTTTCAAGGGATTCTAATAAGATTTTAGTAGATGGGGATGAGGATGGTGATCATTGTAAAAGATAGAGCGAAACGTAAGGGTTTGTAGGGATGGTTGACGGTCATGATCTTCATGACTTGAGTAGTAAAGAACACTTATTCACTTGCCAAAGGGCTAAAATACGGAAATATTGGACCATTCCTTAGTTTATTATGGCTCAAGTTCTTTTCCCACACATTAGGGTGAAGTCTTCCCTAGGTATCAGGTTGACCACAACGCATTACTGCTTATGATGACGAGTAGATCTATTAATCAAATTCATAACGAGCCTTTCAAATTTGAGCCTCTTTTACTGTCGCATAAGGATTGTGATATGATGCTGAAAAATGTTGGGATAATCAACAAGGTGAGGAAGCTTGTGTGAAATAGCCTCCTGTAATGAAAAACTTAAGTCATGGAGCAAGGCCATGTTTGGGTGTTTACAGTAGTAAATCAAGGAATCTAACAAAGCTTTGGTTATCGCGCATAGGAGATCTCCCTTAACAAATAATCTGATAACCTGCAAGAAAATTAGCATGGTTGCGGATGATTTATACTGGAGAAAGGATTCTTTTTGGCATATCAAAGCCTAAGGAAATGAGCTTAAACATGGGGATAAGAATACAATCTATTTCCATCATAAAGCTAAGTCTAAAAGAAGCATAAATAGGGTAAAGAGCTTAAAAGATGAAATTAGTCAGACTGTCACTTTGAAAAGAGGCATTAAATACATTGTGGAGAATTATTTTAATGCCCTCTTTTCCTTTGTAAATCTTGTCCATTTTGATAGCACCTTTAAGGGGGCTAATCCTTATGTTGATGCTTATATAAACAAGGTATTATAAAGAGCCCCATCTAGTGATGACATTGATTGTGCTTTGAACGAAATGCACCTTACCAAGGCCCCAACCATTGATGGGATGCATGCTTTACTTTTTTAGAAATATTATGTTTTGCGAATGATATGGTAAATACTGTCTAGAGGACATGGAGGGATGAGGTAGATTTTAGCTTTGTGAAGTCCACTAATATTGTTCTAATTCTCACGATGAAGGAAGTAAACTTTATTGCTCAGTATAGACCTATTGGCTTATGTGGTATCTATACAAATTCTGTCCAAGATAGGAGCAAACCACCTAAAGCGTATTCTTTAAGGTGTCATATCATAGCAAGCAAGTGCATTTGTATAAAAAAAATTAGAGACAAGCATATGGCAATGTGTGTGCTATGAAGTTGGACATGAGATAGGCACATGATATAGTAGAATATGGCTTTCTTTGTCCAATTATGAAAACATGTGGTTCACTAATGGTTGGACGAACCAAGCTTATTAATGCATATCCATGATATGATACTCATTTGTGATTAATGCTTAAGTGGAAGAATCCAAGACACCTACTCATGAGCTTTGGAACTGATCCATCTTTGCATATTTGTTTCTCCTATTTGCTAAGTTTCTCGGGACTCATCTCCGTGGTAGTTCATTAGAAGAAGATACAGAGGGTGCTGGTTGCTGGAAAGCCCCCCAAATATCACTCCTTTCGTTCGCCGATGACTATGTGATCTTTGTTATATCTGCTCATGAAGACGCATCTAAAATGATAAAGATTATTGAGTCGCATGCGAATGGCTTAGGGTAGCATATCAATGCCGTAAAATCAGAGGTGGTTATTATTAGAATTGTAGGTCGAGGGGGTAAAGAGAGGATATTATGGGAATTCTTTAAATAGAGGAGATGGACCACTTTATTAACAATCTAGGGCTTCTTACCATGTTGGGAAGGTGTAAGAAGGTAGTTGTTGCTTAATGCATGTGGAAGAAAGTTTAGGGTCATAAAGAAAGGATGCATTCTACAGAAGGGAAAAGATCATCATAAGTGCAGTTGCACAATCAAATCCAATATCTATGATGAGAATATTTAAATTCTCGGATGATCCACTAGACGAGGCACATGTTATTTTTGCACACTTTTGCTTGGGTTCCACTGATCAAAGTCGTGAAATACCTTGCAGGAACTTGGAGATCTTATGTCAGCTTATGTCATTTAGTATAGTATAATGTAGGGATCTATGCACTTTCAATGATGTACTTCTTGCAAAGCAGGCATTGCAGCTCATAGATGGCGATGGTCATTATTGCACTAGTTTATAAAAGCAAAGCATTATCCTAAGAGTGACTTCATTTTCTTACATAGATGTCATTCTTCAAGTTTTACATAGAGGAACATTTGGGGTGCAAAAGCCTTCTATTAAAAGGACTTCAATGGATAATCGCGGACAAGAAAAGGTATAAGGATTGGTGTAATGAGTTACTGCAAGTTTAATCTACTTTGGCAGCACCATATGGCTATGAATTTAACACCGATCTAAGAGTGTGTGATTTGACCAATGTGGAAATAAAGAGGTGAAAAAGACACCTAGTCTAGCTTATTAACTTAATGGAGGCAATGCAAAAAATCTCCAATTTACCACACAATTTCCTAGATAAAGGGGATGCGAGGTATTGCTAACCTGAGAAGACAAGGTTATCCAAGAGTGTATAAGCACTAAATTGGTTCCCATAGGATTTAAAACTGACTACATGAATTCATGTCCTGGCTATTATCACCCAATGATGACAATTAACTAATCCGCTGAGGGCAATCAGCATAACAACTTAAATTCTTGATGATCAATCCATAAATAAAATATTTTCTTGGTGTATGAAGACTTCCAAATGTTTTAAAGGCATTAAAAAATTTAAAAGCTTTGAAAATAATTGTTAACAACTGAAATACTTTGGCCTTTTCCCAATTTGCTAGCATGGGGCTTGAACTTGAGACCTTGAGCATAAGTAAGTGAGATTGTAACCAGCGGTGTGTCGTATTACCTCATTGCAACTCTCACAAGCAATTCCCTCATAGCTGAAACAAGGACCGATGTCATGAATTAGTGCCGCAGCACCCTAGCTGTTAGTTCTTGCCACCTAGTGAGTGCCACTAAGTCTTGTTGTAAGCCGTTGGGCTTGCCTCACTTCCCACTCATAAGATCATGGGTGATTACATTGTTGATTGCTTCCACCAAGCCAACTTAAGAAAGAATTAGCTGGCTGCATGTGACTCAATCCCATTCAACATCATTTTGAAATATTTGAGAACAACAATGATTTTATTTATATTCTTAAAGTTATTTCTAGCTTAGGAAAGTCACCTTACTGTCGCTATAAATAGAGACATGCGCTCCTCTTAATCATAAGACTCACCACCTAGTAAAATTACTTTTGTCTTCTCTCATACACATGTTCTACCAATAGAAAACTCCACTTCACTTCTCTTACTCTAGCATAATTCTAGTAAAATTCCACTTCTTTCCTCATATAAAACTTTTTTCAAAACTAGGTAGCAATAAAACTCTGCCAAAGTCCTTACTCAAAACCTTTTGCAAAAGGATACTTATTTTGAAAAGGACTAACTCTATCCTACCATATCACACTTAGGAGGAAAGGAAACCAAGAATCAATGCTTGCCAGTCTGGTTGGATCGAGGTAGCTCCTAAGGAACATAAATTAAACAGAACAGTCTTGTTTATCGCCTCCTTTAATTTTTTTCTTTTGCATCAAGTTTTTATTTCATCTTCCATCATTACATGCTTTGTGCTTCTATTCTTGCTTATAAAATAAAAATATATTAGTAATAAATTGACCACCTAAATTTATGGTTTTCTTATCCATTTCTATTCTTTATGATGAATTAATAATAAGTGGTGACCAATCAAAATGCTTTTCGTTCCCCTTATGGGGTCATCGGTTTCAAGGCAATTCCGTTGGTGACTCCATTACGGACATATAGATATGAGTGTGAGAATTAAAAGAAATGAATGCAATTTATTTTTTTCCCAATTCAAAATTTGCATTATGTGGGCATTTGGTATAATGAGCTTAGCTCGGTGACATGTCAAAGTTTATCGAGTACCCTTAGTAGAGGACACCCTTATGATTATCCTTTTACCCACCAAAATCCATGTGACATTCCTTACTGTAGCTATCCCTTCCCATTCAGTTATGACACTACCTCTAAAAGGGGCCACCGTGAGGCACTAGAAAGCACACCAGTTCGATGAAAAGAAGGGTCAAGTCTATCTTACCTGGACATTTTGACCACTGACTCTCCTGTGTCCTTTCGACATAGATTTAAGATCAAACTTCATTTGAATGATTACCTTAAATAAGGGCTAAGTCCCTCTTATGTGCCCACTATAACTGTAAAGAGAGTCTATTTTTAAAACGAAACCATTTCTTTTAGCTTTTTTTATGAATAACTGAAGTCATGCCAGGAAGACGAGGTGCCCTAATTAGAAATTTATTAGTAAAATCAAGGAATTCCTATCACAATATTCCTACAATACAGACATGTCCACTACACATTGTGACATAAAACTTTAAAAACAGGTGGGCTAGCCCAATGGACAGCAAAACCGTCCTTGATCCTGAGTTGTCGCAAGGAGAAAGAACAAGCCGACATGTTTATTAGAAACCTATAACCCAATCATCACCAGCATTTGCGCTTCTATCCATTCAATACTTTCAAACTACTATATAATGCCAAGATGTTGGTAGAAAAAGAGATGTAAAAGGGCCTAACAAATGCCTATCAAGGCAGTAAGAGTTCCTTTACAGAAAAGAATGCAGTCAAAACCTCTAATGCCAAATTGATAAATAAGGTCAACGCGATAGAGTCCTTCGGACATTCCCGCACCTATAACATGTTCACCTAACTTGGAATGAAACCCACATAAGCTTGCTAAAGATTTGAATCTTAAAGGCTCTTTTAGCCTATTGGGCCCACGCTCAATATACTAGAGGTAAAAAGGAACGGGCAATATGACATCAGCGCATATTATAACCATCATAACTCATCACTCATTATTATCATCAGTCCCATTAATAATGAATCCACCCTTAAAAAGACTTGGAAGTCAAGGACTTTGCGAATCCAATATGGTTGATGTCGATCATCCCAAAGGAAAAACGAGTGGAAAATATGATATCAGTAAATATTGCAATTACCAACGTGGGAAAAGTTATTCCACTAATCAAAGCATGGCATCAAAGCATGTCACACATGATCTAGTAGGTGATACACCTCTAGCCATTAGAAACGTGGGCAAGCCTAACAATCGAGCTAACCCAATGAGTTTTCTACTCACGGTCTTTACCACGAACAAAGAAATTGACCTGTTACTTATAATTGGGATCAGAGTCAATGGAATATAGGGAAACTATCAAGATGATAGCTGGAATAAGAAGAAGAAGAAGAGATCCAACACCTCACCTATGATGTGAGGTGTTATAAAACCCCACACCTAGTTTAAGAAGGGGAACAACCTAGTCTAGTGATAAATTGGGAACCACAAGAGGACTTTGTCCTCTCCATTGAGAAAGACGAAGACCAACGTTACCATATGGAAGCTCCTACCTTCTTCCGCAGACCATCAAGTGGTTACTTTGAAGGCCCTCATAGGCATTGAGGACCTAGCACAGATCACCATTGAGGAATTTATTAGTTCCGTTATGATTAAACGGCCTTCTTGTCCATATCTTTTGGTGACGTAGACCTCCTATCAGAGGGCATTAAACACAATAAGGCTCTATACCTGATCACAACTTGAAGAAACAAGTTCATCTGAATTACCTTAGTAGATAGTGGGTCATCAATTAACATATGTCCATCAAGAACGGAAAAGAACTTGGGCATAACAGAAGTGGACATGGCCTCTCAACCTGAGGCTTATGATCCTATGAGAGTATTAATGAGACCATTTTCAGGGTTGTTTCCCTTGGCATAGCGGTTGAGGGA
This sequence comes from Carnegiea gigantea, assembly GCA_029747015.1. NCBI lineage: Eukaryota > Viridiplantae > Streptophyta > Magnoliopsida > Caryophyllales > Cactaceae > Carnegiea > Carnegiea gigantea. The sequence goes on along the minus strand of JAKOGI010003647.1, from coordinate 20,206 downwards.
ATTTAATGGAAGGTAGTCTTCCAAATCATAGACATCTGGGTCACCTTGAATATCTTGCTTGGCTACCCATGGTTGCATATCCGAAAGGCAGTACCTTCGACCATTCATTAGATAGTTAAGATGCTAGCTAAAGGGGTGATAGTAACCATAAATTCTCATCCAATGATCGCTACTATCAAAGGCAAAATCTTCCTCTGGAGTTTGAGTATGATGGTGATAATATAGAAATTGAAGGCTTTGTGGAGAACAAATCTATTATCATTGACTCAAAGGGAGAAACCTCAATTTACTTCGATCCATTCTTCAATAAGAAGGTGAATGTTATAATAAGGAATGTGGACTACTTGCTTCACACGTAACTAAGGAAAGCTTGAGAATGCTCACTCCTCTTTGTTAGGTGAACTCCTTGGCTCACCTTTTTCATCTAGGCTAGGAGCCCATTCCTTAAGAGCTTCACTTGAAAATTTACAGAGATGGAAAAAAAAAAAATCATCTACATTCATGCAATATACCCCTCGTCTTCTGACCCCTAATGGAACTTTAATAAAGAAAGGAGAAGATGCACCTTACTATGGATTTCCTTAACAGAAATACATCCCACACACTAGGGAATTCCTCCTAGGGTTTGAAATATTTAATGATTGCACTCTTCAAGAGGAATAGGCGTATTTTACTAAAAATGCTCAGTCCAAAACAAATTAGGTTAATTAGGCCAGTCTAGATCAATTCAAGTTGCTACTAGGGGTAGAGAAATGGAAGTTTGAAGATCTGGGATGGGTACTAGCAGTGGAAAACAAAGGTTTTGATCCTACATAGATGATCATCGACACTGATGAAGGAAGGCGCATTGAAATCAAGTGGACCACCCATAACAGAAGGAAGAGAGACTTGTTGACCATTGGAAAATGAGGGGCTTTAATGCTAAGCCTCACAAATACTTTAGTTTTGAGCCAAAATTCTTTTATTATGCGAGGAAAAGTTTTCCCTTTCTCTGAATTCAATTTGTCCTAAAACTAATATACATGTTCAAAATTTTAATAAAGTGACTGTTTTTTAGTATAGTTCTTATATTTGCAGTAATGAAGAATTCATTCCCCATAGAGCTTAATGATTAATGAACAAAATAAAACGATATTTTTCAAGACACTAAAACAATAGATGTTCGAACTAGCAAAGAACTAAAGGAGCTGAAATTGGGCTCATGCTTGGATCACGAGAAGGAAAATCAATTTTTTTACTTGCTGAAAGAATTTAAGGAGTTTTTGCATGGTCTTGCGAAGATATTCCCAAAATATATGGAGAAATCACTAAGCATACAATTCCATTATACCCAGGAGCTAAGCCTATCAAGCAAAAACTTCACCAAACGAACCCCGAATAGGCCTTACAAGTAAAAAAGAAAGTGCAAAAAGCAATTAGGTGATGGCTTCCTGAGGTTATCCCATTATCCAAAATGGGTAGCTAATATCATTCCATTGCCTAAGAAAAACAGATTGGTCTACGTGTGCGTCGACTTTCTAGATTTAAACAAGCAAGACCAAAACATGGCCCTCCTTTACCACACATCTACTAGTTAGTAGGCAATGCGCCGACACAACGCCTTTTGTGACTCATGGATAGTTATGCTAGATATAATCAAATCAGAATGGATGAAGAGCATGAAGAAAAAATCACTTCTATCATGTAATAGGGTATTTTTTGCAAAAGTGTGATGCCTTTCCGCATGACAATTGCTGGGGCTACCTATCAAAGGACGGCATGGGTCCTGAATGCCAAGTCAAAGAGTTGAGAAGGACATGTACCTATTCTCTAAAAATTTTAAAAAACATTATGAATACAATGTGTGCTTAAAATTGCAAAAGTGTATTTTCAGGGTTACCTTGTGAAAGCTTTACGGGTATCCAATCAGCTCAATAGAAATTGACACCAACATACCAAAGATTTAGGCCATTACCAAAATGTCGCCTCCTAAGGTGGAAAAGCAAATCTAAGATTTCCTCTAACACGTCTAATTTATTAGTCATTTCATCCTAAAATAAACTACAACTAGTGAACCAATCCATAAGAAATTGAGGAAGACTTTACAAATAGAACAGGATAAGCCCTGTCAAAAGGCTTTGAAACATTAAAAGAATATTTGTTGAACCCCCCAATTCTACAACCAGTGGATGAAGATTTACTATTGTTACTTTGTCTAATAAGAACGAAAATAGCAATAGGTGCACTGCTAGCCGAAGAAAATGAAGAAAAAGAAAATTCCCATATTACTTGAGTATGAATTTGTTTATTACTGGGTTTGGTATACCCATATTGAAAATATGTGTTTAATAACAAAGTTAGCATTGTGACAAATTAGATCCATTTAAACATCTTATGTCTTAACCTATTCTACATGTAAAGATTTCATGATGGCCAGTATTACCCTCTAAATCCCATTTACATTTCCAAGCCAAAAACATCCATGAAGGGGATAACAGTATTGAATTTTCTAGCCAATCATCCCATAAGCTAAGAGGAAGAAAATTATGATCTTCTTAATGAAGACATCCTGTTAGTCAAGGATGAAACTTAGGAAATGTACTTTGACGGTACATCTAGCTACAAGTGTTATGGGGTTGGCATCTTAATGGTATTGCAACAGGGGTTGTGTATCCCAATTTCCACTAAATAGGCGTTGGGGTAACAAATGATGTGGCTGAATATAAAGCTTGTATTACAGGAATGCATTTTGTTTGAACCCTTCAAATCAAAACTTTAAATGCATATGGTCGCTCGATAGTGGAAAGTAAACAATGAGAATTATGATAACGCTGCATTTTGAAGAATTAATGTTTACCTGCTTCCCGAGGGAGGAAAACTAGTTTTGAAATGCATTGGCATAATTAGCATCCACGATTGTCATACCAAATAAAGAATCTAAGATTACTATCACAATTGATAGAAGAGGCGAGCTAACATATTGTGTAAAAGTAGAGTAGGATGAAGAAACATTCCCATCGCATAGAGACAACCGTAATTACCCCTAAAAAAGGGAATATCATCTTGATGCCTCGAAATGAGCGCTTGGAGCCATGTGTTGTTTAGCCTCACAATTTATAGAGAATAATAGCATACTACTACACATGAACACTGATGAGGGTAAACTCCTTATGGAGGACGTCTATATGGGTGATAGCGAAACTCACATAAACAAAGATCTCAGGTTCAAAAAGTTACAAGGATGGGGCTATTATTAAAGCATGATGGAACAAGATTGTTTTTAGTTTGCTCAGAAGTATGGCCCAATTTAGCACCTGCCTTTGTCACAGTATACATGCTTATCACATCATGGTCATTCTCCATATAGAGAATCAACATAGTAGGCATGATTACACCCAAAGGGACCAATGGCCATGAATACTTCATAATGGCCATTGATTATTTCACGAATAAGGTAGAAGCGACCTCATATGCTACCCCCACATTTAAACAGGTTCTACGCTTCATAAGAACTAACATCATTCATCATGATGGTGTTTTACATCACCTTTGGGTGATCACATGTCTTATTTCAAAAATAAGACTGCATAATCTACTTGACCAATATAAAATACAAGATTGGCAATCCCAAACTTAGAGGCCATATAATAATAAAGCTATGAAAGCTACCAATAAAAATATCAGGATCATGTTAAACAATATGATCGAGAACTAGAAAGAGTTGTCGAATAAATCCCCATCGGCTTAAGTTATGAGCCTTGCTGAAGTGATTGCACTAGAAACAAAGAGCATCAAAAAGCCATGAGGATTTAAAGAGGCAATCCAAGAGAGTTTAGTACTCTAAGGGGCTGGAAAACATTGTAGAAAAAAACCCCTATGTGTCCGAAATTTAAAGAACATTGAACAAGAAACGGTGCAGCACCAAGTAGCATAATCTCTGTGTCACTGATGACCAATGACATAATTCAGAGGCCAGCTACTGTCCCTAGGCCGTAAGTCATGCTGATGAGTCAGTAAGTTGTAGGCAAATGTGATTCTCTTTTTTTCCCCCTTTTCGTTTCTAAAACTTTGTGACCTTCACTACATAAATCCAAATTGCCATCTATATTTTGTAAAATTCTTGTCATACGATTCTATTCTCCTTTCTCTTTTCTTTTAATTTTATTTTCTTTCAATTTTATTTTCTTTCTTTTGAACCTCCCTCCTAAATCATCTATTTTCCCCAAAAAAAAAAACACATCAAAAACTTGTCAGAGAAGGTTATGAAAATATAATTCTTAAAAAATCATCTAGTGTTTTCTCATAGAAAATCTAATTCTTTAAAAAAATTCTTTGGCCTTTTCTAGTGGAATTATTTTTTATCCTTTTCATAACTTTTGGATTGTCTTTCAAGCTCCCACCTAATAGTAATTCTCCAGTACCAAGTGAAATTATAAGTGCAAACTCTTGCAAATATTGAGCTTAATCATGATGACATAAACGAAAAGAGCAATGAGCAAAATAAAAAGAAAAAAAATCATAATCCAAAAACATTCAAACAATAACAAAAATAAATGCATCGTCCAAACGCAATTCATGAAATGTATAACTATCAAGACACAAAACAGAGAGGCATTCCCCTATTGATCCCAATCCCTACTTGTATCCTTAGCAGGTTCTTTTATAATCTATATACCTATGGTGTAAGAAAGTTAGAAGAACCAAAGCAAGATGTGATGACCCCCATCACTAATTATCTTATTAGACATATTAACTTGCCACCAGTGTTGACACAGCAGAAGTCTCATGACCAGATGTGCTACCCGCCATCCTAAACAGGACCAGGCTTGATTTATAACTTAAATCTTCACGCTTATAGGACCATCGAGAGTAATGTATGGCCTAATGTCGAGATGATTGCTCTTTAGCTATAATAAAGATGACATATGAATTATAATATTTCTTACTGACAAGAAAGTCTAGCAGCCTAGCAAAGGTTTAACTTCTGAACTCAAACAGTATCGAGCATCCTACCAACCATGCATGCAGGCAACCCAAGTTTCCTGGACATCACTGTGAGCTCTTCCAGAATCCAATAGTTGTCTTTGCTTTCGTTATATTGCTAGACTAAAGAATTCCATGATTGCTCAACATAAAAACAACAAAAACATAAAATCTTCAAAGAATAAGCTGAAGCCCAATACGTGTATTCCTATATTGTAAAGAATAAAATTCATTTTCAGTGAGCGCGTGCATTTCAATTCATTTTCATCCAAAAACAAGAGGAAAAGAATATAAGTAAAACTGTCTTATCTGTTATTCTCTAGAGTGGAGCCCCTGTAGACGTCTGTGACGATCGTTGAGATAAGTGTTCATCTCTGAGGCCAATTAGGAAGCTTGAGTTGTGGCCACGTGGATGAATTCAATGGGCGTAAGCAATGATGCTTGATAGCTGATGGGGGTACTTAATTAGTGATAAAAACATTATTTTAAGCTTATTCATTGCATGAATATCGTATAGAAAGTTATATTTTGAGAAACATGTGAATTTTCAAAGAGTATAGGTAGTAAACGTACCTGTTTACTAATCTCTCTCTTTCCGGCAGAGAAGTGGGCAAACATGGACAACTTGGTGTTGTGAGCCCTTTTTTCTTGCTTAAAGGAGGTTTTTGGGAATTAGTTTTTACTTAATAAAAGTAGTTGAGACCCATGCTTTGCACGGTGCATGTTCAAATAGACATTTTGTAGATATATTATGAAAATAATAAACAGATAGCCATTGTAGACATAATTAATATTATAATTTAGAAAAGATGATAGAATAACTCAATGATAAATCTAAGTAAGCAACAACTTCATGCATAACATTGGAATTAACAACTAAAAACCATATGATTATAAAAAAGGTCTATATAAGTATGATTGAGATAGTAGATAGTGAATATAATGAAGATCACACCAGATGGCATGATGATAAGTCAATCTATGGCGCCAATGATGAAGAATCAACCTCATCTTCTTGTACCTACAAAGAAATAAAGTTTTAGTAATAATTTCATTAATAATGATAGAATTAAAGTTTGTATATACCCATTATCTACCTAGTATACCTAACATTAGTATTCCATAAGTAATAAACCTCTTCTTCTGAATTGATTGGAACAGTAAGAGTGACAGGAACTTCTACTTCATGGTAGCATGGAGGCTCCATAATAAATACCCATGGAGTACCTATGTAATCGTCTATAATTGCATAAAGCGATAGATGACCATATGGCTGTGGATAAAATTAGCATGAAATAGTCAATAATAAAACAATAAATTGTATAAACATGATAAGCATTAAAAGTTATAATACCTGTGCTACATAAACATCTAACTCGGTAGTCGTCATAAGTAAAAGAATTCGAGCATTCTCATGAAGAACATTGAACTCTCTACAATATGTGTTATCTTGTAAGAGAACTTTGAAGATGTACCTAGAGTTTTGAATAAAAGAGGATGGTTAAACTAATGCAAACATACAATTGGAAAAGTATAACAAAGTCCGGTACCTTTTGTGGCTTAAATTTGAGGCATTTGTAGTACGGTACATACAGAACAAATGCATAACTGTAGACACTTTTTTTGCAATTAATGCAAGTATCATAAATTAGCGGGTAGATTTCAACAACATATGCAAAACGTCAGAAATATCTCACCCGAATATAGTAGACTTTGAAGACTATGTGTTGTTGAATGAACACATGAAAGCATGAAGTCATATTTGTAAAATAAATTTATAGCTTACATTTTGGAGTAGCTGCATATTCATCCAATCTAATCCTTTGCCCAATGAACAACTTCTCCAGATTATAAATATGTAATGTTCTCTTGTGCATGAAATTAAAATGGCCCATCACACCTTTAATGCCAGAGTACCTAATACATGTAGTCGTTAATTATCTTTTGATGTTAGGTATAAACTAATATGTAGTAATTTTAGTTTAAGTTTTACATGTAACAAAAATGAAATTTGTCTTTCAATGAAAATAATTTGAGCATCACATAAATGCTAATATATAACTTTATTGTCTATTTAAAGTGGCCCATTAGGCTATGTCGGTCGTTTTGAGATTTTTATTCTTGAGTGAAGTTTAGTATGATTAATTCATACCTTAGGTTAAAAGTAGAGTATCCAAGGATACAATTGACAACTTAATTGTATTATTCGTTATTAAAAAAAATCATATGCAACAATTAATTTTGATGCACGATAATTATTAAGCCATTTTAAGGTGACCTAATCAACATACAATCTTTCAAATATTAATCTTAGTATATATTATAACAACATATCAGGCATTCCAAACACAGCTAAATGGTGCCACATAAAATCACCAAAGTTACCCTAAAGTTATTTAAAACGCACCCAAAATGAATTATGATTATTTTAGATAGCTATCACATTTATTTGATTAAAACTAAGAGATGAATTATATTTTTTTAATTAGAGCTTTTTATTGATAACTAATGTTTATACTAAAAATGCCATTTAGTTTCACTTTAAAAATGTAATCCCTTAAAGAACGATCAAAATCTTAAAGTCATCTCTATGTACTAATTTTATGTCACATCTTGAATATAGGCCGCTTAAAAATGTATAGTTAGTCACATCCTTCAAGTTGGCCATCCAATAAAGATGGCATCCATTGCCTTGTTGGTGATGATCAACCAAGCAAATACACCTTGAAAAGGTGAAAGATTTGCACGTAACAAAGACCAACCAAGATCCCTCTAAAGCCTCATCAATCATGGAGTATTAGATTAAGTTGGACTTGAGAGGTCATCTCTCAATGGAAGACACAAAAAAGTGCTCATGTCTTTTCCCGCCCAGTTTGAGGTGCAAGTAGTATTTTAGGGGGTTTGCCACAAATGAAACCCTAATTGACAAGCAGAAGTCCAATAGGGGTAATCGTTATCTCACCCAAGGGGGAAGTCAAAGGTGTTGGTACTATCTCAAAACCTCTCAATCAAACCCTTGAGGAAGCAATGATCAGTTCCCTTTAGACCCTACCGATTTTGATCAATGGTAGAAGCCAGCACATGTCAACATTGTCTTAACATGGATAGGGGGCATCCTATGAATGCGCTTTCTATTATGAAGGTTACTTCAGCCTTTATAAATTCCTGGTTCCACAAAATAAACTTAAAAGCAAGATTGTCAGGTTAACTTCAAAGCAAATTCAAGAATTATCCAAAAAGGGGGAATCCTTAACCTACAATGCAAAGGACTTACCACCACCTGCACTATATTGGTGGAGATGCGGTGATGCTTGTGTTCCACGTACAACAAGGTTTGGATGTCAATCCAACTAGTGGTCCGAGTCCTTACCCTATAATCATGCTAAAATACCCCGTCATCACCTCGGTGACGAGAAGGGGGGCTTGTGCCACATCCACAATTTATATGTACGACAAAGAAATTTAGTTTACAAGTTGGAAGGATGGGGTTCAATCTCTTTCAATACTTAAAAGATGCATGACAAAATTTTGGCAACATTTCTACATAAAATTAGCATAATTGAAACTAAAACCTAAAAACAACTAATGAACAATAATTAAACCTAAGTTTCACCTCTAATAAGTTTGTGCACCTAGAGACACCCTCAATGCACAAAATTTACCTATGCAATCCTCAAAATAAAGTTTCACAAGAAAACCAAGGGAACCCTCAAATCCTCTACGTACAATGGATATAAAGTTAAATTTCGACTCAAATTGCAAAGAATTAATGAATAATGCAAAAATAGGCAAGAATTGAGCAATTACCTTATGAATTGGTGCAAAAATGAAGCCTTAGAGAATTTAGGGGTGACAGCAATGGCAATTTTACAGATAGAAAGTCAAGGTGGAATGCGAAATAGATAAATAAGAAAAAAGCAATAGTTTTTAAGGTTCTAACAACCTTGCGGCAGGTGCGATCACCAGCGGTTGCCATGTGCCAAATAATGCCGCTAGCTCCTAGTAGCATGCTTATTCATATGGTCATCTTAGTGTTTGATTTAGTTGTTGTTTAATCATGCTGCTCGAAGCTGATTTCAAAAAAAGGAGGATGATTTGTTAGCTAAGGCATAAGTAATGTCTGATACATGCAACCTCGGCCCCAGAACTATGGGAAAATAAGCACTTCTTCAATTCTCTTCATAAAAGCTTTGTTTTTAAGAAAAATATAATCTCAAAAATTTTAAAGTGGTGGACCCTGCCACTCAAATTTTACAACTGACGAAGACCGTCAAGCCTCAATGTTTTTAACCAGTAGAGACGATAATGCTTGAAATTTTTTAAATGGTGGAGACCATAAAGCCTTAATTTTCTAAGTTGAGGTAGGTTGTAAAACCACAATTTTTGGGTGTGAGAGTATAAAACCTCAATATTGTAAACAAGTATCGACCACAGAGCCTTAAATTTTAAAACTGGGCAGATTAAAAAGCATCAAATTTTTAAACTGGTGTTGGCTGTCAAGGCTCAAAATCTTTTTACCTTTTCTTCAAGTTGGTCCCTAAAATTTTCAAAATCCACTTTTTTTATTAATATTTTAAAACTTTGAACATTTGCTTCCTTAAATAGGACTGGTGCTCTTTGGTGGTCTTTGAAATCGCTTGTATTCACTCCTGCATCTGCATACATCCTGCATGAAATTCATGTACTTTTCCTTCGCCCTAATGACCTCAACCAAAGTGGGGGCTCCTGTAAGTACCAAAGTGGTGCTCAACGCATGTTAGACTAACCACATGAATTTATGTCTAGTGCATTGCCGCCCGGTGATGACAATTGCATGTTTCGCAGAGGGTAAAGCAATGCAAATACTTGATTCTCAATATTCAATCCGTAAATGAAACGTGTTCGTGATGTATAAAAAATCTTAAAATTTTTAAAGGGATTCTAAATCCAAAACAATAAAGAATAATAGTAAAAAGAGGAAAAGCTTTGGGTTTGCACAATTTGCTAATACAGGAAGTTGAGCCTAACATGTTCAACAAGGGTGAGTGAGATTCTAACAGGTCATATGGCATCATTGCCTTATGATATAAGTCCTACAAAAAATTCTCTTAAGGCAAAAATATGGACTGGTGCCATCATCTGAACTGCCCCTTGACCTGCTGAATATTGTGCTCTCTTGATGTGATCTAAACGAATCGTCGAAAGAGATTTCATCCTGGCGATAACCTTCCTCCAAAGTATATCTTGATTTTTTATTTTTCATTACATATTTTTACAATGGACTTCTCTTGCATATATACTTGATAGAGTCTACATGGCTCCTTCTATCGAAGATCCATCCTTCTCTCTTCTAGGAGAATAGACAGTACCTGACTATATGATATTGTGCTTCTCCATGAGTATGCCACTCAAATTTATCACTCAACCAAATTATCATTATTATGATATCACTTTTTAAGGTTGATATAATTATAGTCCTATTAAGCTAATGTGAATGGAAACATAGTAAACAAGATTCAGCAACACAGTAAGTAGGATGTCATGCTGAAACCGAAAGTTTTATACTTGACAATTACTTAAAGACCCCTCTATACAGGGAACACTAGACCGCAAGTGGCACCTTCAAGTACTATTTGAATCATTCTAACTATTGTGTCATAAGAATATTTTTTAAAAATAAAATATTTTTTAAATGAAATTAGAGGTGAGGAACCTTCATTTTTACCTCTTTCGAACCCATTTTTGACCCCTCTTCTCAGTGATTTTTGGGTTAAACCTCAATGCGCAGGGGTCGATTAGGCCTCCTTTACCCTGAATTTGCTCATGTAAGATGTTTTCATGTTTTCAAGAGTTCTGGTTTGAAGGAAAGAAGAAAACCCACCAATGTTGCGCGAAAGGAGGGTCAAGAAGGCGAATCTCAAGCTAAGGAAGAAGTTGTCTAGGCCCAATGGGCTGGCATGGGGACCTCATGCCAGGAAGCCCGGTCATGCCACGCCAGAATCTCAGTAGCGGCTGACCAGAGAAGCGGCACGGCACCACCGTGCCATATGGCACGACCGTGCCACTTTATTTTTTTGCGCGACTAAATTGTTTCGTGAAGTTTCGATTGAGGGGATATGCTGTAATTTCTGAGGGCTCTCGAAAGGGGGCGATTTTTAGGGTTTTCTAAATACTTTCACAAATTCTTTGATATTAGATTGAAGTTTAATTAATTACAAATTTGTGTGACTAGTCCTGGAATCAATTGAAGTACATTTTCTTTATCCCTTCTCTTGGGTTCTCAATTAAAGTTTGCATCTTTAATGATGTTTTCTAAATTTTTGTTCTTGATTGTGATTATCAATATGATTAGACACCATTAGTCTTGGATTTGGAGTAGTCCCTATTATGCGGAATTAAATCATGTTTTAGGTTTTCATGAATCGCGTCTATGATTGTGACTTGAAGTCTTGCCTAGTATGCCAAATAATAGTTGGATTGCTTGAGAGAGTTTTATTCACTGTTCTTAATTAGGGTTCAGGAGATCAATGAAAGTTGAATCCTTTATCTAGTGCGACTTTATGAGTGTTTGATCTTCCTGATGTGAAAACAGTTAGGGTTTCAATCGGGAATATTTGATTAATTAATCTTGTGACCTTGATAATCTTAGTTTCATGAAAATAGTTAACGAGGACTAATTCAGCCAGTCTATTGAGCTTCGAGAGAATGCTCAGATGCTCTTTAAATTGTAATCCCTTCCATCTTGATTATTTTTACGCACAGGTTTGTATGACCTAGTTTATGATTTATATAGCGTAATAGTGTGGTGAACCTCAATCTAAGACCGGTGTTATTATTGAATTAGAAAATTTCATTAGTTCCCAGCAAATTAGAACTGTTGTTTAGCATAGATCAACTTTAGTGGAGTTTTTCCTATATAGAGTGTTGTAAGTCAATTTGGTGATTAAAAACAAGTTCCCTGTGGACCCGACCTGCACTTGCCGGATGCTAGCTACAGTTATGCCATGCACTTGCGGTAACAATTTACGACAATACGTTTTTGACACTATTGCCGGAGAACTTGTTTGTTTCAACATCTGAAGCAACCAAAACACTATAGATTAGGCCTTTTCTTTTTCGTTTTCTTTTTCTCCTTTGCTCTTTGAGCCTTACTTGGACTTGCTTACGCTTGGTGTAGTTTTTGGCTTTGTATGCATAGGTGAAGTTAGAGAGATTGACAACTCATTCCTTTTGACCCGGGGATAGAAGCCATTACATAGAGACAAAGCGGTGCGAGAAAGGCAACAAGTACAAATCCTCATGGCGGAGAGAGATCCTAGACTGCTGCAGGATTACGTCCTACCGCATGCAACCGGCATCGCCTCTTCCATCGTGAACCCGGCTGCAGAAGAAAACAACTTTGAGTTGCGGCCTACTCTTGTGTCCTCCGTGGAGAAGGACCAGTTTGGTGGGCGTCCCACAGAGAACCCCTATATTCACCTTTGCTACTTCCTAGCAAAGTGTGATACGATCAAGTTCAACAAGGTCTCCGCGAATTCAATTAGGCTGAGGCTCTTCCCTTTCTCACTAACAGACAGATCTAGTGACTGGCTCCTTAATGAGGAGCCCAACTTGTTCACAACCTAGGAGGCCCTCTTAAAAGCCTTCCTCAGCAGGTACTTCCCCCCATGTGAGACCGTTAAGTTGAGAGCGGAAATCACTTCCTTCTCTCAATAAGGCAACGAATCTTTGTATGAGGCTTGGGAGAGGTTTAATGATCTTCATCGCTAATGCCCCCACCATAGAGTACCTGACTGGTTTTAATCCAAACCTTCTCTAATGGATTGGACCAGTCCTTAAAGATGTCTATTAACGTTGCAGTTGGCGGCGCAGTCATGAGGAAGTCGAATGAGGCCGCGAGAGCCTTATTGAAGGAGATGGCCTCTAACAACTACCACTGGGCTAGTGAGAGGGTGACCTCAAGGAGACCAGTGGGGTTTATGAAGTTGACGCTGTGGACTTGCTCGCAAGTATGGTAGATGCTCTAGCACAACGATTCAATAGGCTTGGAACTCCTTTAGGGAGTCTAGTAGGGGTTCCTTCAGGTGCAATATTTGAGGTTGGGGCTCTATGTGAGATTTGTGGCATTCAAGATCATATTGCTGTCGAGTGCCAATCTACTTTCTAGAGGGTTGAGTATGCCAATGTTATGCAAAACCTCAACTAGCACCCAGAAACAACCCCTACTCAAACACTTATAACTCGGTTGGAGAAATCATCCAAATTTCTCCTACTATAACAACAACCCCATTCCACCCAATGCCACTCAACCTCAACCCCCTGGGTTCCAGTACAGGGCTCCCTATACCCTACCTCCTCAACAATAACTCCCTTGACCCATGTTCAATCTGGAGAGTCTTATGGAGTGCTTCATAGCGACCCAAACCAAGACTAATGAGGCACTTGGTGAGTCAGTTAGTGAATTAAACTCTAAATTTGAACTATGAGCTCTCACTACAAGATGATGGAGAACCAGGTTGCCCATATTGTACAGCAGGTGAGCCATTTATCTAGGCCTCAGGGGCATCTGCTAGATCAACCTGAGACCAACTCCAAGGGTCAGATGAATGCCATCACATTGTAGGGTGGCAAGGAGTCAGTGAGTCCTCAGATGCCTATGAGAGAGGACAGGAGAGAGGTTGATAGCGAGGATAGTGTTGAGAAGGAGGTCCCCATCGAGATTCCAAGTGAGAGGGCTCATCCTGAGAACTCCAAAGTGGTTCGAGCTGAGCAGGTTCCACCCCTAGTGAAGCCCTACACACCTCATGTTCCATATCCCCAGAGGCTACTGAAGGCTAAGGAGGAGCATAAGTATGGGAAATTCCTTGAGATGTTAAAGAAGTTTCACATCAACATTCCCTTTTTGGAGGCTATCACTGACATGCCCTCCTATACTAAATTCTTGAAGGATTTGCTGTCCAACAAAGGAAACTGTTTGAGAATTCTATATGCATCATAAACTAAATTCTACAAATCTGCCTCTGAGCGTAATTGAAGCGGAAAAGACTACAAATATGAAACGCATCTACGCCTTATTTCGAGGGTCAATAGACTGACTAAACGATCCAAATTATCTATTTTCATGAAACCGAAATTATCATAGTCACAAAGTTAGGTTATTAGAAATTCCCAATTGAAACCCTAATTGTTTCATGTAAGGAAAATCAACTGCTTACAAAGTCACGCTAAGTGAACGATTCAAGTTTCGCTGAACTCCTAAGCCGCAATTAAGAACAATAAACAAGTCTCTCTCGAGCAATTCAACAAACAATTGTCGTGCTAGGTAAGAATTCAAATCACAACCATGGGCATAGTTCACAAAAACCTAGAACATGATACAATTTCGCATAATAGGGTTAACTCCCAATCCAAGACTAAAAATTTAGCCTCTAGTCATGTTGAAAGTAAGGAAATGAATATTCAATTCAAGCATCATGAACCAAAGCAAAGCCTAAAAACAATGCCGACAAAGGAGAGAGAAAAAGAGAACAAACTTAAATTGCAATGGCGTCTTGATCTTTAATATATAAATTGTCTTCACAAAATCAATGTTTTTAGATCTCTAAGACTAACTAAGAAGAACCCTAAAAATCTCCACTGCTAAAATTCTCTCTAAAAAGGTAGACATAACCCCCTATCTTTCCACAGAGCTAATTAAAACTGCAAAAAACAACAACAAGCACGGTTTGATGCACGGTCGTGCGTCCGATCGTGTGTGCTTTCTGTCTTTATAGCACGATCGTGCCTACTCTGTGATACAATCGTGCGCCTCCTGCAGCCTTCCTTTGTGCTTGTCTTGGCTCCCTTGGCTTCAGAGGGCCTCCATTCTGCTTGGAATTTCACTCCTCAAGCCCTCGTCTCTAGCAATTTCGATGAAGATACCTGAAAAGCAAGAAATGTCACATACAAGCACAATTTGGACCGAAGAGGACACATTTACCCTTTTCTCGTCAAGATAAAGCATGAAGTCACAGGAGGATAAGGGCAAAACTGGGCTGAAAAATTAGTGAAAATGGAAGTTTATCAACTCCCCCTACTTATAGCTTACTTGTCCCCAAGCAAGCTCATAAATCGAAAGGCCCAGGGGGTAGATGCACGTCAAAGTACCAACCTCTTTAGACATATAATAACAGTCAAATCTAATAGGTTTCGCAACTCACAATTACTTTTCGAAGCACAGGTGTCACAACAAGAGTAGAAACCACAAGGGCATGGTGCAAGAATTGATACCTATATCAAACTGTCAAGATGTGTCATGCCTTCCCCTAAACTGCTAGTGAGCTTATGAGACCAGTAGATCCTCATTTTTAGGGGCAAGAAGAATGGAATACTCCTCTTATGTGTTTACGATAGAATGAACACTCAAGACCGCTCTCAGTGTATACACACTACCATAGGCTTGGCAAAAACTCTTGATCCTCTACCACTGAGGTCACACACACAAATTTTGATAATAAGGTATTTTTAGGGATGTGATGGGGCTAGGGTTTAAGGCAATGAGGGGAATATTTAGCCAAAGAGAAGCTAATTAGCTAAGTAGAGCATTTCAACACAAACTCCGCTTCCTCATACGGTCACCACCACTACTTACTCAACCAGGTGTTGAGAAGGTTGAAACACTTATTGAAGATTTGCTAATGCCAAAAATTTTATTTCCATGCCTTTTTCTGTTTTTTTTCCTTTGTTTTTTTTTTCTTCCACTTTTTTTTCCCCCCAGCAAGTAGAGAAATAAATGATAAAGGCTAAAACCAGTTCAACTCCCCATTCCCAACAAGTAACAATAACCTAGCCAACCATCCTGAAGAATACCAACAAATACATTTTCCAACTAATTGTAGTTCACAGCATTGCTCTACTAACTTGGCTAAGGGTAGGTCTATTCATTTTAGGCCAAAGGCTAAGCAGATAAGGGTGAACCAAATGATAGGGAAAGGCTCAAAGGGGCTAGCAAAGGCATTAATAATAGGTGATAGATTTTTAGCTCATGTAGTTTACAATCCAAATGAATGCCTCAATCAAATCAATATTATGCACATGCAAAGTGTGATTTCGAAGAGAGTTAAGCCAAGTTCTAGAGGTACACACACAGGAGGGTTTATCACTCATGAAAAGGAGTTTAGACTATGTAAAATGAATAGCCTTTATCGACTTAAAAGTCTCACTGGTCTTTCTACCATAGTCCAAATAATAGCTCAAAAGGTTGGCTAACAGGTTCAAACACTTCAGAGCATAACAGTTCTCAGAGCAAAATGCACAAGCACATAGTAACCAGGTGGCCAAATCATTTCCGTAACCTTTTGACAAGAGTTCACCCAAATTGAACCTCGTTTATCACAAGCTAACACAACCATCAAACGGATCATCACCCCTTGAATGTCACCATCGGAGGGGTTTTCACAACCAATTTCAAGTCCTTTTTTTTTTGGGTTTTTTAAAGCAGTAAATGTAACTAAGAAAGAAATAAAACGCATAAAGGATAATGAAGAGTAGGGTGAAAAGGGTTACCTCGAAAGCTTGTGCACGCCTGAGTTGATAGATGTCCTTTTGCGATATAGATTTATAGCCTAAATGCACTAGACTACATGCTCAACTAAAAATAGAAACAACAGTGCCACTTATGCATCCTAATCATGTAACTAAAATGCTAAATGGAAAAGTGTATGTGCAAGATGCATAACCTTAATCCTCTATAAGATGCACCTTGCAAATAACAATATAGAACCCACTCCCCCCCCCCGCTTGAATATTTCATTGTCCCCAATGAATAGACTAAAGATATGAACGCAGGGACGGGGAGTATACTCACAGTGCATCAATCAGTAGGGCCCCGGGGGCCGCTAGGTCACCAATCAACTGGCGGGTAAGACCACTGATGCTGCTCATATGCATAGTGAACCAGGTGATCAATGTTCTACTGGTTGCATAGGATCTCCTGGTCTTGGACTTGCAGCTGATCAAGACGGTCGAGAACCGTCTGAAACATGGAGGAACCCATGGCCCCAGAAGAAATAATAACAGTAGTGCCAGAGCTGCCAGCATTAAGGCTTGTAGGAGCCCGCCTCTTACCACTCTAGCCTTGAGGAACCTCCTTGACATCGTCATCACTCCTATCATCACCACCACCATCTACCTCGCCCCCAGACTCACCATCCTCATCATCATTATAAACAAGGCTAAAAAGCGAGTGATGGTGGTCTTGGCTTGGTTGGGTAAGGCAAAAAGAGCATGACTATGGTAATTTAACCACAACTGACCGCCATTGAGCGCTTCGAAAAGTTTTATGTTGATGCATGTGATTAGATCAATGCATCCCGAGCAGCATAAAATGCTCAAAGCATCAACCTATGTGCCATATCCCAAAGCCCTGGTCAAGGTTGTGATGATACTGGCCCCACTAATAACCACCTTAGTGGATTTAGCATGCTCAACGAGGTGGTCAGCTATGAAAGCACCAGTACGGCCTTCCTATACAAGGCCACCTAAAGAATGAAGAGCTCATCGACTTTAACCCCATTCTAACTATTAGCTTGGGGAAAGACATGGTTAGCAGTAAGGCGTTGGAGGTGACAAAGCACAGGATTGCAAATCCACGTAGTCTTGGTGGATTGCGTCTCATACCTCCGCCTCGAACAGGTGAGAGTAGTCCAAAAACTCTTGGGCGTGTATTCCGCATGGGCAGGGATAGTAGCACCGAAGGGTGGCAAACGTAACAACTCATTGAACCGGACAAGGCGCATTTCATGAGTTTGGTTAAACAACCTAAATCATATATGTCCTTTAACCTGCGGTCAAGGTCTACAATCAAGGAGCTCATGGACTCCCAAAATTCTCCCAACCAAGGTTACGCAACAAAAGCCGCAAATCATCACAAAGATACAAAGTAGTAATCATGTCCACATCTAGATAATTAGGAGCACAAGTCCTCCTACTTACTATTACGTCATAACGAGAAGCATGTTGGGCATCCACAAAGATAAGATTATACTTGTTAATCACATGGGGGATCGAGGAGTTACCTTGGGCCACTTGGGCTCTGCTAGTGGAGGCATCGGTAGACTTCAAACAATTCTTGGGAGCCATTCAAGTGGGGGAGGAGCCCCCAAATTCACCTCGATTCCTCGGAAATAAAGCTTGAATAAAGCAGTTGAGTACCGAATTACAACAAAGAAGACAACAAAACAACAATTAGATCCCAAAAATTAAATCACTTAAAAGCTAAGGTTGTGGGGTGTGGTGTTTGAGGTGGGTTTTGGAGGAAGGGCTATGGGGCGAGGCTGACACCGGTGGTAGTGGAGGGGGAACACCGGTGGATGGCGCCGAAGGAGTGGTGGTGGTGTTGGTGAGGCTAGCAGAGAAAGAGAGAGAGCGAGTGGGAGGGGTTGAGATGAAGGGCTAGAGAGAGAAGGAGAGCGGGAGAGACAAAGGGCGAGAGAGAGAGAGGGGGGCGCCGATGAGGAGAACGGTGGCCGGCAAGCGGAACAACGGCCGGCAAGGTGGCAAGGGAGGGGTGGAGAGAAGGAGAAGTCACGAGGGAAGGGGGGAGAGAGAGAATGAAAGAGGTGAGTGAAATTGAATGAGGGTCGATCGAGGAAAAGGGGAAAATATCGTGCCACTGCTTCGTTCGCTCATTGTAAATTCTAGAACTTTCATAGGCATCCAAACGGATTTCCTCAAGTTCATTCAACTGGAGCAACCTTCTCTCTCCCATGGATTTCAAATCAAAGTTCAAATGTTTAATGGCCTAGTAGGCTTTTTGCTCTAGCTTCACGGGGAGGTGGCATGGTTTACCATAAACTTACTGGAAAGGAGTGGTCCCGATTGGAGTTTTATACGTGGTCCAGTAAGCCCAGAAGGCATCATCAAGCTCGTCCGACCAATCTTTGTGAGATCACACAACCATCTTCTCTAAAATTGACTTGATTTCCTAGTTGGAGATCTCAGCTTGGCCACTTGTCTGAGGGTACGTAGCTAGTCCATACTTGTGATACACTTCATATTTCTTCAGTAATGCCTCGAGTTTCTTTTCAATGAAGTGCGCCCTGTTATCACCGATAACCACCCTTGGGACTTCAAAATGAGAAAAAATAATCCTCTTGTATGGCTTAGCCACTACTCTTGAGTCATTAGTATGGCTAGCCACGACCCCTACCCATGTAGAGACGTAATCCACCGTGGCCAGGATGTACTTGTTACCCCTCGAGGATGGGAAGGGGCCAATGAAGTCAATGCCCTAAATATCGAAGATATCAACTTCAAGGATGAAGTTGAGGTGCATCTCATTCTTCTTAGATAAATTACCCATTTGTTGGCAACGATCACAGGAGCAGACATAAGAGTGAACATCTTTGAATAATGAGGGCCAAGAGAACCCAGCTTGGAGGACTTTCACGGCAGTCTTGGAGGTGCCAGCATGTCCTCCACATGGAGAGTCATAACAAAGAGAAATCACGCTCTGAGTCCCCTCCTCAGGGAAGCAGCACTGGTAAATCTCATCCTCACATAACTTATAAAGGAAAGGATCATCTCAAAAGTAGCGATTGACATCGTGGAAGAACTTTTTCTTTTGGTGGGAGAAGAGATCATAGGGTAGGATCCCCGACACTAAAAAGTTTGCAAAGTCGGCAAACCATCGGGCTTGCTTCGCGGAGATAGCCACGAGATGCTCATTAGGGAAAGCATCATCGATGGAGGCATCGTGGCTCTCAACAATGAGCCTGGAGAGATGATCAACAATGATGTTCTCTGCTCCCGCCTTATCCTTGATGTCTAGATCGAACTCCTGAAGGAGTAATATCCACTGGATCAGGTGAGGCTTCGCGTCCTTCTCCTCAAAGAGATGCTTGAGTGTAGAATGTTTAGTGTACACAATGACCTTGGAGCATAAGAGATAAGATCGAAACTTCTCCATTGCGTACACGACCGCAAGTAACTCCTTCTCAGTCGTTGTATAATTCTGCTAAGCCTCATCTAGTGTGCTACTAGCATGATAGATTACCACTAGCTTCTTGTTTCTTCTCTACCCCAAGCCTGCCCCCACCGCATGGCCGCTGGCATCGCACATGATACCTATTTATCTATGTATCTTTCTACATGTATATCGATTTATCGATCAATCTATCTATCTATGCATATATATATATATATATATATATATATATATATATATATATATATATATATATATATATATATATATATATATATATATATATATATACATACATAC